>JAGDQP010000458.1:85960-161943 GCA_022664845.1 Lepisma saccharinum | reverse complement strand
GATCTAAAACTGACGGTTTTCCTCTGATAAGCTTCTTTCTCTCTAGTCTAGTATTTAGTTTCAGCTTACATCTCACCATCCTATGATCACTCGAGATTTTGAAACTGTTTAGAACAGACACGTCTTGTACAATTTCCCTGTTACTTAATAGAACGTAGTCTATATCGTTTTTGGTCCCATTTGGGCCTTTCCATGTCCACTTCCTCTGGGGCGGTTTCTTGAAAAATGTATTGGAAATGAACAGTCTGTTGGCTTCTGAGAATTCCACTAATTCCTCTCCTCTCTTGTTTCTTTTGCCAAATCCAAAGTTTCCCACTTTCGTGTCACTGCTCAGCTTGGTTCCTACTTTCGCATTGAAGTCTCCCATTACAATTTTGTAATGCGATTTGCTACTATCCAAAATCTTCTGGATCTCCTCGTATAGGTCTTCGACTTCCTCCTCCGGGTGCGAGGTTGTTGGAGCATACACTTGTATAATTTCCATACTGTATCTCTTGTTAATTTTTATTACTACCCGTGCGATTCTATCTGAAATTCCTTCAATTTCTGTGATTCATGACTTCAGGTCTTTATTAATTATAAAGTCAACGCTTGTCGCTTTTCCAGTTTCTGTTCCTTTGAAGTAGAACGTGTGCCCTGACGGTAGTTCCAACTGTTCTTCATTCTTCCTCCACACTTCTGATAGTCCTATGATGTCCCACTTAATCCTCTTAAGTTCATTCTGCAGTTCTTCTACTTTGTCCTCTCCTACAAGTGATTTACAGTTGAGGGTCGCCACGTATAGGTCCGTTCGAGTTGCCGTGTCGGTGTCCTGGCAGTCTACAGTCTAAACCCGGGCATTTTGACCCTCTGACTTCCTGAAAACTGACCGCTGTCGTTGCCAGCTGCATTCCGTCCTTTGGGCAATGAGGTCCTCCGAGGCTGTTTCCTTGCTTGTACCATCATATGTAAAGAAAGGAGGGGTGCTGACATTTGACTCACCACGCTGTCAGCTAATACGGGTTGGTGAGCAGCCCATCCATGTTCGTTCGCCAAGCAGTGCTTGGGTACTAACAAGCCCCACGACGTGAACGTATGGATTGGACATTAGGCGTCTACCCCGGTCGGTTCCCTTAAGTCTCAGCAAGAGGAATTAAGGGGTCTCGTCCCAGTTAGTGGCAGAAGCCTTTTGGGGGCGACAGTCCCGGTTTCCCGGCCATATATATATATATAGATAGATAGATAGATATACACGCATTTTGAAATTTTACACAGTTGACTACCCTTTTTTATTGTTTACAAGTTAAGCTAAAGTGGCTGAATCGGCTCTGCAGAACTTCATTCTTTTTGGCGGCCATAAACTAATGCTCAATCTTTAATGAAATAATAATGATACATGGGTTTTGTAACACACTTTTGATTGCTGGCTGTCGCTAGGTATCTGTAGAAGCGTATGTGATAGTTATTTACAAAAGAAAGAGTAGTATATAGTGTACACAAGAGGCTCAATAGCTGGCGGACATAAAGTAAAGTTCACTCTCGTTACTTTGTTTTGAATGTTACGTATTTTATTAGTAAAATCACGAAAACAACGTCAAGAGAGCGAAGGTGTGTTAGTTAAAGAGATTTTGTATTTTTTTTTTTTAATGTACTCGAATTACATGACGTTTTAACACTCATGTATATACTCGTCCCAACACGGAAGCTGCAAAATAGTCATTGCATTTCTCCTATAAATTTTAGCTTTATTGGCTTCCATAAAATAAAATAAATTCGAATTTATGTTATAAGAGAATTTGAAACTTTATATTATATCCGTTCATGATTAATAATTGTTGATTACCTCCGAGTGTATTTCTTTCCACTTTAGGATAGAACCAAGCAGAAATGGCAAAACAAAATTACTCTTCATACAAGGGTTTAATGGTATTAAACAGTTATCTGTTTAATATCATTAAACCCTTGTATACAGACATTTTCGTAATGTTATACACATTGTGGACCAGCCATCTACACCTTCAGTCTGTTAACGGTTGGTTCTGAATATTTACCTTGGACATACTGCGGTTAAACTTATTAAGTTTTTGTATTATCATAGTAATCGTCGGGAATTTGGATTTACTATTCTAAGATAGTAGAGATAAGGCTCCCATAACGATTTACCGCTATAAAATATGAAAACATGTTATTTAATAATACTACTTTGATTCGTTTAAACGAAGAAGACCTAATAGGCCTTGAAACTGTACCTCCAGAGAACATGTATAGACACGACAAATTTTTAATGTTCTACAAGAAAATATCAGTTCTTCTACTACTACTATTTCCACTTAGACTATTTTACTACAAAAGTATTCGTTCATTAAATTATTAAGTGGCAAGTACGAATAAGGATAAACATGCTTGTATTACTAACAAAACATACGCCGTATTTATTGTAATCGATTTAAACCTGCTTTTACTTTTCGTTTGATAGTAACAAAACACAATCGTAGAGCGTACCTACCCCGGTTAAGCTCGGTTTAGCACGCATATGGAAACGGGCCAATCCCGGCACCACATTTCTAAATTCCAAACTAGTTCTGCCAATAGGCGTGGCTAAAGCGGAGTTTAATGCACTCGGAAGTGACTACTTAGAGGAGGCAAACAGTTGATGATAAGACAGTAATGATCTAAAAATTTTAAGAGAACATGAGAGAACACAGTAGATAAAATATGATTTCAGCAAAATATCTAATTCGCAGCAATTATTCGTAAAGAACAGTCAAGATATTTGTAAAACGCTCTTGGCGCGCCTTTTATTTGGAAACGACCTCCTCGTTCTTTTTCATTATTTATTAATAAGTGATCGTACAGCACACTGCATTTAATAATTCTTTTCATTTTTTTTTTAACACCAATAATATTTGCTTCAGAGGTTAGAAATAAATTCAATTTAGGGTCAGCAGGGTCAAACAAACATCTTGCTTAGCCTAGTAGAATCTAACAAAGCGGTAAATTAATGTAGGAAACGTATTTACCCAGAGAAGTGGGTTATGTTTAAGGAGATGCACGCATAGGACTAGTGAAATACTTTTCCTTGCTATGTAGAACACTATGAACTGACTTGTAAATACATTTGTGCGAATATTTTGTGTACAATCACTGAACACTGAAATGAACATCGTACAAGGATATTAACAGTGAAAGTATTTAATGAGGTTCAGCTCCTTGAGTATATCTGAGAAGGTTAAAACGATACTGAATGAATACAATTGAGTTTGAATGTCATGTGGAACATATCTACTTTGCGATCGTTCAAGCATTACAAAGCATTGAAGGGTAAGAGGGTTATTTTTTATTTTATCTGTCAATGGCTGAGGGAAGGGGGATCAGAGCAATGCTTACATAAGATAGTAAAATTTACGAAAAATTGAACGCCGAAAAAACTTTTTTTTAAAATTTTTCATGATACTTTTGAAAAACTTGTTTTTTTACTTTTACGGGGACACTGACGATATTTTATGATCAATAAAGTATTAAAAACGTTATTTCTTGTTAAAAATATAGGTTTAAAAAAAAAACAACATCCGCATTGGGACTGCTTCTGACAGTTTTAAAGCATTGTTTAGGTTTCCAAGGCCTGAGTCAAAAATGCCTAAGAGCCTTAAGTGAATGTAATTTCTCCCTCGTGTACAAACACACGCTAATGCGATATATTGCATTTCTTATGTAAATAGAAGGTTTTTGTATATTTTTTAACGTAAAAACCTCTAATTTTTCTAAAGCTAAACCAAAAATGCATAAGATGTGCTACAAGCGAATATTCGTAATGAAAAAGCAATAAAACCGATTTAGTCATCCAAAAACTTCCGTTTTTTCCGGTCTGTAAATCACTAGTTTAAGAGCATAGGCTATTAGTGTAGATTTAAACTTTTATTATTAGGAAATAACGATAACAAATTGACAAATCTTACGAAAACTCAAGGGGAGGGGGTCGGGTATATATTTATTTTACTTACAGTAGGAGGGGTATAGGATAACTAAAAATATGCTTACATAATACTTCAACGTTCTTTTTACAGTCTCCATGGTCAAGCGGTTATTGCAGGAAACGAAGGTATTGGAAATGATTATTAATTTGCTGCTTTTTGTTTCTTGTTCTGCTGTATATTTCGTGGGTTACCTGAGCTGAAATTAAGTTACCTAGAATATGATAATTTAACCTTGCTCGCTCTAGACTGCAAATATTCCGCCACTAGTGTAAAATGAAATAGATTATATCATTTACCCTCGACTCGACTTGAAGAGTTACGCTAACTGTTTGAAAAAAAAAAACTGTAAGTTATGATGGATACTGTCTTATGCGTCTTTAACCATTAGGCCTATACGAAATTCTCTTTTGATCTAGTGATGTACAGGCCGAAAAAAACATATCTTTGAAAAAAAAAACTTGGACAAAGGTGTTTTTTCAAGAGGCAAAATAGCCTGGTTTCATTGACGAAATCTTTTTTTTTTTTTCCTTAAGAATATTTACTACTTAGCAAAGCACATGTATAATCTGTATAGGTTTAGTAAACTTATATGCTTTAACGTTAAAAATATACAAGAAACTTTCTACTTACATTACGAATACAATATATTTCATTAGTGCCCTTGTACACGACAGAAAAGTTTCTTCTACTTATGTCCTTTAGGCATCCTTGACTCAGACCCGGGAAGCTTAAATAATGCTACAAAACTTTGTCAGAGGCAGTACCAATAAATGTTCTTTTACTAAATGTATATTTGTATATTTTTAACAAAAAATATCATTTTAACTATTACATTTATTATCAAATAATGTCAGGGACCCGCCCCGTAATATTAAAAAAAAAAGTTATTTTTTCAGTTACTTAAAAAATTGAAACAAGTTTTTCCGCCGTTCATTTTTTTCGTTTTTCCAACATCACTAATTTTATATTATTGCTAATCTTATGATAGGCCTGATTTTAAATTTACTATATTCCATACCATAGGAGTTTGATCTGTCTTAACGCAGACATACTTAACATAATTCGGGAAAATGTTTCTCAAAAACAATGTTTCGTTATTCTCTTCCTCCTCCATATATGTATGTATATTGTGAACCATGTGAACGACGAATCCAGGTACAACTGACGTCACACGAAATCATAACGTCACATGCAACTTCCTTTTCTTAGCCCCGCCTACTGGCAGAACTAGTTTGGAATTTAGAAATATGCATCCCGGCACGCGTTGACACAACTCAGCTTGATTCAGCCCACTTTGTTCACAGAGTTTCCCGAGTCGAGCCGGGTCAGCACCGGTCAGGACGCCTGTGTGAAAACGCATTGTAGTCTACTGAAATCATGTGACTATTATCTGTAGGCTACTGTCATGTTATCGCTATCATTGTATGACTAAAATACCTACTTCATGGTTTTGAATTTCCAACAGCATAAATAAGTTAAATATGATATTAAACAGGTGTTGTATCTCTTATTCATCACTACAGAAAAGCGAAAAAACTCTATGTATATTAATGGTTGAAATGTTCAATATATATCCTGTTGTGCTATACGTAGAACTATATTTGTGGAAATAATAGGATTCAGAGGTAATATGGCTGATAGATACAGATCAAATTTAACAAATAAATAATAATTCGTAGCAAAATGTAAGTTTATTTTAAATTTTCATATTATATGAAATTAAATAACTCTTCCTCTACTATTTTTCTTGATGTAGGAAAATAATTTTCATTGGTGTTATTTCGTCTAAAATATACATAAAATCCGGAAGAACTTGATTGTGTCATTAGAGATATAAAAAACTTATTCTTAAATAAAATCCTCATTATTTATTTTTCTTTTGGCTACCAGTAAATAAAATTAATTATTACTAACTTTTGTTGAAGTATAGAATAGATGTGAGTAAAAACAATAAAAATCATATTAAATGATATTGTTCATCTTTATTTTTATATTTGTGCAACGAAAAATTCTCATTTTTAATGAGCTCTCCATCAAGAAGTGGATACTCAGATCTTAAGAATAAAACATAGATAAATTATTCGTAGGGTAGAGGTGTTATTAATTGGACCACTATAAAGCCACTTGTGACTGAAAAAAACAAATGACAAATGACATTGTAGATAGCAAGATTAACAAATATGAAAGAGCTGCTAAGTAACAAACGTTCGCCATTGGATGAGCTGCTAATGCTTCTAATTCCTATCTTACTATTCAAGACACATATAAGAACATAATATATAGAATCATAACCTATTTCATCCAACCGTTAAATAACATACCAAAAAGCATTTGTCACTGGTAGGAAATTTTACGTAAAGCATGGTTTCCCTTCTCAATACAATGCTCGCTCAAAATTAAAATTGCTCGTTGCATAAGCGCAAAAAATAAACAAATTTTAAATTCGTTTTAATTTTTCTTCATATCTGTACAGAAAATGAATTAGAATGGTATCATGAATTTCAAATATAAAAATTCACTGTCTAATATAAATAATAATAATAAATATTATTATTATAACAAATACATCATAACAGATAATAGGCAAATGTGTTGCACGAGAGCAAGTACTGTTGGAAAATGAGACTGTGCGAGTTTTGGTGTTGAAACGTAAACTTGGTACAAAGTCAATCAGTAAAAGTTGTAGACAGGAAGAAAACACTCAGAGCGAATTGGAAATAATTATATAGAAAGTATACAGAAAAACAGAATATATATTATTGATATTGAGTAAACAACGCAATAAAGGCATGAAAAACAATAAATCAGCAGTAAAGGAAGAATAAATGAATGTTGGAAGAAGGAAATGAAAAGCTACTGCAAGTTTACACCGGGTTGAGCTTTGTTCTCAAGCCAGAATAATGGCCCCTTCTCAGAGACGACAGCCCATGTTTTTGTAATAGGGTATAGAATCGGAATCACAGCGACACGGAAACTCACATTATGTAATTTCGAAAACTGAAAAATCAGGTCCATTGGTGATGAAAAAGTGACTGTGATTATTGGCAAGGAGTTTAAGGAACTGCCTGTTTCATAAATATGGAATACCGGGCATATTGTATAGGTTAGGATGTATATGATGTTTGAAGTTTGACAGGTTCCTTTGAATTGAAAATGCCATCGACTGTGCTAATCGAGATAATTGGACACGTAATAAGGATGGGACAAGTTTTAAAGGTTTCACATTGTTTCAATTTGTGGGTTGAAAGAAGGGTTAGTGTGATGTTTATAAGATTGGAAGGGTGATGAAAAACTAATCTCGGCTAGGTGGGGGGAACACTGATCTTGTATCGGGAGTCTAAGTATTTGAGTTAGATACTTTCTCTATGATCTCATCCATATTTCTTACATCCTTTATGTTTCGTCTTGTTATAATGAAATTTGTTTTCGACGTTCCCTTGTACACCTATCTCATCGCAAGCTTCTACTAAAACATTGGTGTTACTTCGTAGTGCATCTAAAACGTCCCCTATTAAACATGCATTATCCGCGTAGATGAACAGTTGGCACAAGCTATTCAAACTAGTCCCTTTTTGTACTCTTTTATTGTTAAAGTCACATATTCTAATGCCAAGTTAAAAAGTAGTGGTTTGATAAGGCACCAATCCGCTGAGAATCTCGAAAATACCTTACATATTATTACTCTGCTCTTAAATAAGTTTTATTTTTCGGTATTCGAAATCGTACCAGAATATTGTATAGCTTCTCTCTTTTTCTAGAATCACATGCTTGCTCGAAATTTATGAACAGCTGGTAAACCATCTTATTGTATTCTCATTTCTTGTTTAATGTTTGGCTCAAAGCGAAAATATGATCCAACTTAGATTTTTTTCTTCTAAATCCACATTGGTGATCTGCAATTATTTCCTCTACATATACGCTTAGGTGTACAGGATGTAACGCAACACCTTGTAACATGTTGAGAGTAAATAGATTTCGCGATAATATCGCGATATATCTGATTACAGTCAGATATATCGCCGTTTTTATAAATTGGAACTATAACTGCGGTTTTCCATCCCTTTGGAAGCTCCTTCTTTATCCACATAGCACTTAAAAATTTATGTAGCTCCTTTACTAGCTCTGTTTTTCCCGTTTTAATTAATTCTGCTGTGATGCTGTCAAGTATTGGTGATTTAAACTTTTTAAATGTCTATATTTTAACTTCGATTTCCTAGGTTCGGGTATATACTGCTCTGTAGTACAGATTTTAAATTCTTCTGTTAATTCGCCTGTGTGTACACTAAGAAGCTTGTCAAAATAACTTCATCATGCACCGAAAACTTTATTCCAATCCGTCTGAAAGTCTACTGTCATATCAACCAATACACTTAAAATAAGTATTGCAAACAAACAGTTTAACATTCATGAATATTTTTTATTGCACTTGAGCTTGAATTGAATTGTGTTAATCTCCTTTAAGCCTCTTTGGTTCAAGCCGAGATAAGGTTAGGGGAAGGAATCTGGGAAGTAAGTTGGCCAGGGATAGTTTGAAAGTTTTATCCGACACTGGCTGAAGTGACTGAGGAAAGACACTAGAAACACTTCACTCAGGATGGCCAACTTTTGGACTTTAACCGAGAACATTCCGAATCTAAAGCTAGTGCAAGTACCCCTCAGTTTATCAAGACTGTTGAGCACCTCGCTGGCGGCTACGAAGATGATCCTAACTTGGTAAAGATAAAATATCTACGAAAAGTTTGTCGTACGTTACCATACGTTAATTTTAATTTTATTTCTAAAGCATAGATGTGTTCATAGGCTTTGATGCATAATACTGCTGCACGAGGTCTTGTATCTTGCTGAAACAGCTACTGAAACAAAGCTAACAAGGAACTTTCGACAGAAAGTAGATAGTTGTTTGCGCATTATTTCATTATTTGGAACGCTTTGCGTCAATTCTATAGACATTATTTGTAGAAAAGTTTACCAAAGATTCATTTCACCAGTTATTAATAGATTCTTGCCGTTACTAAATTCCTTGTCAACAACTTTGGAACTAGATATTAATTTTATTTTAGATCTTGTGTGTACACTTTACAACAACCTTAGAAGTCTTTCCGAAATATCAAATTTCAAACTTGATTTAATTTTTATGTAACTTTCTTTTGTCATTTAAAACTGAAGTTTATTTCCTAAGAAAAAGATATTTCCATACAAAAGGATAATAAAATAAGGTCCTACAAGTAAATACATAATATTTATTAAGAAATAACTATATACATTCACAATTACATCACATTTCATTTTCTTAAATAATATACATAAAATTAATGCATTCCGTGGTGATACACATGGCGCAGAGGATAAATTTTAATAGTACGCGAAGTCCTTATCAAGTTTTGTTTTTGATGTTAAAAAATATATTGATAAGTTTTTACATAAAGTTGGAGCTTAAATATACCGACGTAAAATATTTAGTTGTCAAAATTAATTTGTCGGTAATTATTTAAAATCGGAACAATATTTGATTTGTCATACGGAGACAGAATATATTGCAATTCTACATCTGTTCTTATAATTTACATTAATAATACTGAAATATAGGTATTATGTAATATAAAATTAACCTTTCATATCAGTGAAAGATCAAACAGAAATAAATATGTAAGTTAGTATTTAGTTCTGGCGGTCACTGTCTTTTAAATTTACCACTGAATATACTGTCCATAATTTATAAATGAAATTATCTGTATTTCAAATTATGAGTCAACATACACAGAAGAAATAAATAAACAAATATTCTATCCTCTACGTTACTCTTTACGTCAAAATGTTAGCATTTCTTCATTCTATCCTTTGTCCTTGGTCTTTATAATTTCTCTTGTCTATAGTTACAGTTATCTTGCATTTTAAAGTTTGTATACAGTTACAATTTTCTTCGTGAAATCCTGGTAATAGCTTGTCAGATTAGCAGAAAGGGTAGAAGATCGTGACATGATGCTAGTAGACAAATATTAATGCCAATCTACTTTCGAATACTGTCGCCGATTCTCTCACAAATACTGGCATGTACACAGGAAGTCTGCATTTGCAGAATTTCAAAGCGTTTTACGATCTACGTAACCTTAGCTAGATTACACAAGAGCTGTATAATGATCTATTTTTCTAATATATCCTTTTGAAATATCAACTTAAATACAAGAACGGCGTAATACCGAACTGTTACACTGAAATACTTTGGTATATAAGTTTTTTGAAACTTAATATTTCTCACGTTGTAACTCTGTTTTCTAGTCCAGTCGACTGAATCATGATACTTCTTACGTGACTGTCTCCCAAATTGTCAACCATATGGTCAGCTTCTGGTTGGAGAAATACGAAAAGGCACCACAAAATCACGGAGAACAGAATTATTTTCGTAAACAAATCTATGTAATACATTCTGCAAAGAAAAAATACAAAGAATAATAATCAATGTGTATTACAAAACGAAAATAATTATCAGTATGTAGCATTAGCAATATGTAGCACACTATTAAAAGTCTTGACAATATGTAGCACATAGAACGTTATAGAAACAAATATGAATGTGTTGCACACTAGAAAAGAAATGTTAATATATAGTATGATAAAAAGAGACTTATCAGTTTGTTGTACAATAGACAAGAATTGCCAATATGATAGATACAAAAAGAATCATCCATATTTAGAGGAGATATACATGATTTTTTTCTTGCTTTCAATCCATATATTTGTTAGATCACTGATGTTTCAACAGCTATGATTATTCTCATTACCTCAACACATTTCCACTGATTGAAGCATTCTCTCTGCACTCCAATGAAATAACAATTAGAATGGGATTCGTGAGGAAGTGCATGAACACGTCAAATATTTTATTCGGTAAAGTTTATTTGAGAATTACTTCTCATTTGCTGTTTAATTTAAGGCCTTCTTATCATTTCATGTTCCACCATAGAATTAAAATTACTCATATTAGCCTGGAATATGAAGAGGATAAAAATGCTAAAGTTAAAAGATGTGCTTCTCAAATAATATTTAACTAATGCTAAATTTGAAGTTGCTCTGTATATATCACCAGTCCTATTTTGACAGTTATTGAGGGGTCAGCCCATAAGAACAGAGTTCTTGGAAAGCCAGTAATTATATCAAAATCACAACAGAAAGTTACGCAATGTTATAAAGTTGAACATCAAATATAGTAACAAAAATAAATATTGAATCATAAAAATAGACAGCAAGTATGGTTTATCATCCAGCGTTTCAGTAATAACTTTGGGGGGATTTTCAAGTGTACATCTAACTTTTACTTAATTTATTTCAATACGAACTGGAATAAATTAATTAAAATTAGATGTTCTTTTGAAAAAGCCTAAGATTATACGCGAAACATACGTGCTGTATACTTTTTATTCATTATAATGTCCACAATACATGACGCTAAGCTTTTTATTTTAAAGGAACAAGTATGTTTCTGAACTCCTGAAACAAATAATATTTTTATCATATCCTTTCAAGTATGATTAGGATATATCATTATCACTTCTCAGATAACTGGAGTGCAAAGAATAATTAAGTAGGATTTTGAGGTTGAAGTTCTTGAATGGTTAACAAAGTGAAACAAGGTAACTTGTTACCCACTTTTCTTTTATAATTAAATTTCAGAACCAATATCTCTCTTCTCTATCGATGATAGAAGAGATTAGAGATACTTATTACGAAAAGTTAGCATATTCCCTATTTGAACTTTACATGGAGTTGTCCGTATATCTTTGGTTACTTTTAAACTTGACTGAGAATAGAAAATAAATCTTTGTAAAACAGAGTCCACAAGTGAAAGATAGTTGTACGATTCAATAAATATTAACAAATAAGTGAATGAGAGAACACTGTTTATGTACAATTTAAATGATATTGATATTGATATAGCCTTGGATATCAATATAATTTAACTTTTATTTTAATTATATATTTGTGTGTGTGTCAACAAAGAGCCTGTTTCTTGCTTTTCGCTATGTCGTTATTGTATACAAAACATTTAAATAGTTGCATCTATCTATGTTCGATTAGAGTATATTTGAAAAACATTAAATTATAAGTTCCCTTCGATATGTATTATGCAAGTAAACTACAGTAGGATTTTCTTCTATTGTTTTAGAAGATTTTCTATGCCACCACCACAAGCAGTAAAAGAACTCTCATAAAGTGATATTTGTGGAGTAAATTGATAAATTGAAGTCATTTTCCATTTTTAGTTGGCAAACGTAAAAGCTTTAGGAACTTGTGATTGAATTTGGTCCAATGTGCAAATCCTACCATAAGACATAAGGTAGACTTAAGAGCAAGGACATAAAGCTGTTGCTTTCTATATGTTCTTTTAATGCAATGGTTTTAATTTTTATAATCATTTCTTGACTATAGTCGCTCACTAGAATTAGATTTAAATCAGGCTTAAGGTAAGGGATAATTCCAAATACAAATAAATGCTAGCCTATGTGAACAACTCAGGTTGAATAAAAGTGAACGGAAATACCTTAACCTTAAATTTAATATAAAAACGAAAAACTCGGTCATACATAGCAGAAGATAAAACATAATATATAACTGGTGTAGAGGGGTTGAAAGAAGGTATAATTGATGCAAAGAAGATGAACGTGATCAAAGATCTGAAGTAGAATGCACACTGATTCACTATCATTTAAGAGTAGATGACGAAGTGGAAACACAATATCGAGGATAACATTTTGCTAGGAAATAGATTATATATTTTTAATATATATATATTGAAAGATATATGTTTCTAGAGAAAAATAATACATGTATATATGTAGAGAAAGATATATATATATTCCTGCTTGAAAAAGTTCTCATAGAGATCGAAATATGGTTATTTCATCTGTGTGTTTTATGTATTTACAACTGGAATAATACAGTTGTAAGGAGAACAATAACGAATCAAACGCTTCGAGAAAGCACTGCAAAATTTTTACTTCTTATTATATGTCTATTCTGTTAGCTATCGTGGATATACAGTATTTGAAAATTAATAAATAACAAAAGCACGATCAATATTTATGTGACTCACCACCCCATCATTAGGTGCAATATGAGGAGCAGGATTATGAAAAACTAATTTTAGAATATTCGTTTCTTTCACCCAAGTGAAGGATTTTTTTCTGCGACTTGCACTTTCTACTACATTTTGTTTTATTGGATACGGTGCGAGTTACATCTTAATAAATCTGAATCAATCTACTAAAATTGAAGGAAGCAGGTGTGTTGTGCCAGAATTGCCTGAATAAACATCTCATATAAAGATGCATTTTCTTTTCCGTTTTTATTCAAGTCACTCACCATCTTACCTTAACAATCATTCATATTGGTTAATTGTGATTTTGAGTGTATTGCCTAACATACTAGTAACAAAACCAACTCTTTCCACTACTGTAATTTCATCACTGACAAATGAAAGCAATTTGCAGCACGGTGTAGGTTATATAATTATTACATCAAGCTAAAAGGATTAAAATCATATATAAAACACACTTAGTTCCTAAAACTTTCAAGAAAAACGGTGAATTGAGAATGAAATCATTATTTTATTAGAGAAGTTCCTTTCAGCGTTATGTGGAAAAAGTGATAGGAAATATTGCATCCAAATAAGATTACTACTATTTTTCTCTCAGTAACTTTTAACGTCAGCATAATTAGTAACTAATGTTATTCATAAACAAGATATATTTATATTGCGTTTTCAGAGAATAGTTTTATAGTTACAGCTTTTCTCTTTACACCATTAAAAGTTTTTAAATTCACAGACGGTAATGTGAAAGTTTGGTATAGAACGGAGTGGGAATTGCGTTTCAAATTTGATCTTAACTGTTTTAGTATACTGAACAACATGTTTGCTTTCAGTTCTATACAAAGAATGGATTAATGTAAATTAATAACATACTCTAAGCACTATAGAAATTACCTCCAGAAATGTCTCCTTGCTTTGGGTAGAGTACTGATGTCCTCCTTTAACAAAAACTGCCGACAGCCAAGAGTGCAGTTTCTGAAATAATTGGTCCATTCAAGCTTACGAATATCAGTATAATATAATGTTTTGTCCTCGGGTGATAAACTTTCCATTAGGCTTCTATGTCTCTTGTGAATGAATTTCCACTCATGAGTGAGATAATACTCAAACGCTTGAGATGATCTGTATACTTTGGCTTGCAATTTCAGTAAACTAGAAGATAAAACGTATTAAAATAGCACATAGGCCCAACAATTTATTCCCATAAAGAGTACTAAAAATCATGTACATTTCAAAATCCAAATAATAATGTTACAAAATTTGCTAGTCGATAGTTTGTCACAGTCGGATTTCTCATTTCTTTCTCTCTCTATTTTTTGATGACAAAATGCTTTATTTTAATTTCTCTACTTCAAAGATCTGTGACTCAAATCGGTTGTATTTCATGAGGTCTGGCTTGGAGCAACCAAACGTTATTGACCTCTGTCATCATAAAGAACTGAAAAACCGGAATCTTAGAGTGGTAAATTGGAGTCAAGATATTTACTTTGGTAGTAGGAAGAGTGAGCACTTACGATACGAAGAATGGATTATTAGCGCATGTATTTGTAATTTGCAACTTCCCCAAGTCCTGTGATAAAATTTTCTTAAAATTTTACGTACCAAATTTGGAGATATATATCATGTTTTGTTATGTTTTATTGCAGGAAGGTGACAAGGGATTTGTTACACTCGCTCAGAAAGATCTAACTTGTTTCATGATTAATGTCACCCTTATGTAAAATTTTCACAATTAAAAAATAATATAAAAATGTTTGAACGGGTCCGAATTAAATGTGAGAATGTAGTCGTCTCTTTACAGTATTTTGACTTAATTAACTAAAGAACAAATTATTTTTTGGGGGGGTCTCACACAACTTCAAATGTTGGTAAGTGCAGAATCACTCCACTAAATTTAATAAATTCAAACTCAAAAAAAAAAAAAATGTCTATAGTCACTTCCAACACAAGCTGTCAGAATTATAGGGACAATTTTACCACTAGTCATTTGATTTATTTGTCAGTGTAACAAGCCAACAAAAAATAACTATCATAGTGTTCACCCCCAATGTATACCCAAATCACCCCAATGTCTGAATCTATCCAACTTAGCGGGGTAATTTGGAAGGTAATTTACATTACCTTGCTGTTTACTTGATAGTACACCATGTACCGTTTCCCTTGTTTCCTAATTTTAACTAATTAATAGTTATATTGAGTACGTTACGAGGACACCATATTTGGCTTACTTTACGAATGATAGAAAATTACCGTGAAAAGTGAAAAGTGGATCCATCAGAGTGAATCAAACCTGAGACTCTCCTCGTCAGAATGGAAGCATCACCTACTACCCAATACACATTCCATCTTGATTATCGGTTATTCAAAAAGTTAGTTAGTTAGCTAATTAAATTTTAAACTAATTTCGAGGAACGTGTGAATAGTAGACAAATAATTTAGATGTCATATGTCTATTCGATTGTACAATCATTATTTCAGTGTTATTTAGTTAGTTTTATTTGTGAATCGCATAACAAATAAAGCGACAAATACTTTTTTTTTAACACGTGTTTATCTAGCATTTTTTATGTTGGCAACCTTCCAATTCAAATTAATCTAAGAGTTAAATACGCAAAAAGAATTATCTGAACTTCGGCATAAAATATAGAAATATTTAATTTCATTCAATCGAAGAATGAAATTAAGAAATACAGATGAAAATTTAAAAAAAAAAGTATGTATAAGTTGACAACCAAATACGGATGAATGTTTTTAAAAAAGAAAAAAGAATATACTGAATAACGAGAACCAAATTTTGATGATAAGTTATTTTAAGTTTTGTATTTCATTGAAATGTATTGTTTTCTTTCAGTTGTAACAGACATAAGACAGTATTATGATTGAAATTTATATTACATGATTTGATATAGGTTATAATTCTGTTTGCATATGCCTGTTAAGATTCTAGCAGAATTTTAAACTTTTATATAAAGCGGAGAAAAAGTCACCAGAAATGATATTTTTCACAATTTATATTTAAGAATTTTCGATTTCGAAAATGAACATTTTGATAAAGATCAACATTTTGTGAAGAATCTGTGGTATTGTGTAATTATTCATTAAGATATTAATAGTTAATTTTTAGCTTCTATTCTGCTTCTATTGTATTCTTTGGAAATTTATTTGGTACTTACAATGGTTTCCTCCCAGTCATCAGCAAAAGGAAGTCGACAAACAATGCTGGCAAAAGTTGAACAAAAAGAAAGCAAATGATATTGAGAAGTTTAGAGCTTTTCAAACTTCCTCCAGGGTACCAAAGGGAATCATTCAACGGAACATCTTTCACCACTTGTTTTGTTACGTCTATCATTTCTTTCCATGTCCCACTCTTCTCTTCCCCAGCCACGCAGTTGTACACTAAAATCTCTTTTGGCCTGAAAGAGGTGGAAAAATTATGATATTACAAACAATGACGGCAGCAGTACGAAACGCTGTTGAACTAAAGACTAAGAAAATTACCATCTATCTTACCTGCAAATAATATTTGTCATGAATTCTGAAGTACGATGATATACTGTACTGGGAATTAAAAGCAAGTTTTAGGAAACTTCAGCTTCTCCTCCTAATGTATGTAGTGTTATTCATGCTCGAAAAAGCTTCTATCTTGGCAATAACTAACATTTATGATAACGTTCAATTTCATTCCACCAGATACCACCAAACTTACGTAAATTTTTAGTAAAAAGAATAAACTAAACTAACCAAGCAAGAACATATAAAAAATGAAATATACATTATTACATTTAGTTCACTGAACTTCGTGTAGTTAAAGGGGTTGGTAACTTAGGACTTCAAAAGAGAGTAAAGTTGAACCTCATTCCTGTTCATATCTATTTCTCTGTGCATTTATAAGAACTCGACGAAGTTTAATGACCTTTACGAAATATTGTAGATTTTACATACTTTTCACGTGTTCATAGTGAACATTTTGTGCTCTTGATAACACTAAATTAAATCAAGAATATTGTTCCCAAATATACTTTCGCATAATAAAATTAATTTGCGTTTCAATAGCAAAAATATTTTAAATAATTGCAGAATCTGTTTCAAGAGAACATGAGTTTTCATCACATACACACATTCAAATTTACAGGTGCTTTTATTTTAAGAACTAGAAACCATTATTAGCACCTATCTGATTTGTTAGAAGCAAGCAGAAACAAAGGTGCTGCAGAAACTATAATAAATTTCTGTTACGCTACAGCGACTCTAGTATTCAATTACTCCAATGAGATGAAAACTAATAAAATAAGAGAATTTCTATACCTGGCAACACCTGTGTGCCATGCTGCTACTATAATGCTGTTGGTAACATAATCAACAGGCACAAGATCCACATGATAATCTTGCTTGCAATAAACAGTCCGTATTAATCCTTTCCCAGCTCCGATCAACATTGCTGTAAGACCAGAGTAAACATCCACCCAACCAGGCGCTGGTTCTTTCCATGCTGGATTCACTGTGGAGAAAAATAATCAATGTGAATTATTATTCTATATTTTGTTGTAGGCACAATTAACTTTCTTACTAAGTGTTGAGTATTTTGAAGTATTTTGAAATATTATCTTAACTAGTTCATGTTTGAAATGTTTATTTTGAAAAGGTTTTACTGAAATATGGAAAATAACTATTGATTAAAAATCAAATCAGCAAGAACTACACTTCTAACTTCAATGTAATCTAATTCAAGAGTTTACTTGTTTACATTTCGTTTGAACTGAATATTACTATTAAAGCAGGTCTCTCTTTTTTTTTCTGTAACCAAGAACTTTGCTTAGTCAGTAGTTTTTTATAGGCCACTTCTTGTCACAGAATTATCTGTTATTTAAAGATTGATAAAATACAGCTAGGAAAAATGTTTATCTTTCAATAAAATGATAAATAATTCTAATGTTATTTGGTAACGTAAGTGAATTTTATTGTATAAATCAGTACCCGACTGATAATTAATAGGTTGGAGTTCAATTTGCCATAAGTTTGGTGACCAATTTTTATTTGGATCTTGGAATTTATAACAAAACACACAAGATCTTTGTGTCAATGAAATTAACAACTATTCAACATCCCTACATTCAACACCAACAGAGATCTAAGCTGGAATCCGAAGAATATATTGCACAGAAATTGGCGCTGTCCATTTTGTTGCTGCTATTTAAATGAACATGTAGTATAGGTATAATGAATATAACACATGCAAGAAGTAGAGATACGAAGATTTTCCGAAGGTATGAAATCAAAGCTTCGATTATCACTAACAGACTGAACAAAAGGAAAAGAAAAAAAAACAAATCTCAGATAGACGAAAGAAGGCTTCACGAACAAGAAAATTACAAAACCAGGAATTCTGCGATTCAGACAAAACATATACACATATAAATAGAGATATTGAAAGACGATGAAAGAGAATAAATTCTCAGAGAGAAAGTCATGAAGACTAAAAAAATATTGAAATTACTTTGAATTAAAAAGTAGTAAAAATGACGACAAAAGAAATGTGGCTAAGACGTTGGAGGAGAGGAGTAAACGACAGTACATGGCGCATCCATAAAGTAAAGTTCATTTACTTGACCTAATGTAACGACGAAAGACGCTGTCTAGAATGATTTAGCGATTCATTTCTCAATAAAGATATATCTGGTAAAATACATTTTTCTTCTGCTTGCGATGCTATCTTAAACTAAAAGTAGACTTAGTTACAAAACAGTTACAAGCGCTATATCAGCGATATTTACACACATAAAATGTACGCTGGTCTGAAACTCCACGTTAACAATAAAACATTGTACGCTGTTTTCAATAATTTTCTCCTGGGGTCCGGATTTATGGTAATATCGCAATACCAAGGCCTTTGCTGTCCATATAGTTTGTTGAGCTTATTGGTTTTTATGGAATAATTAAAAAATGAAAAGTAAAAAAAAAAGTTCATTTAAATTACTGCGCTACTGCTATCTGTGAAGCACATATTGAGGGTATACTCGTCAGCACATTTTTAGTCATTTTAGATCCCACTTCAGCCCTTAGTAAGTAAAGTTAACCAGATGTCCTATCATTAATACATAGACGCTCAGCAAAAATAATCAAGCTTGAACCCTCTCCATCCCCGGCATGCTGACGCAATATTTGAACGACTACTAAATTGTACATCCTTCTCTGGAATATTTGTACTGTATTTATTAGTTTCTGCTGAATAACTTGGGTTTAATATAAATATTTTTCTTTCTTTCCTCGAGGACCGGTAGAAAGGTTTCGCGAAGCCCACCATTTGAAGCTCCATGATACAGCTTTTCAGGAGACGATTTTCTTCTTCCCTGCCAGGCATAAGATATCGCTTATTATAAAAGTACCAAGAAGCGATTATTCAACTCACGTTAAGAATTGACTTATACTAAGTTAACCGAGGGTATCACATACAAATCACAAATTTTAACTCATCTCATTTTGGCTAATTTCTGACTTATACTGTTTTTTCCGCGCATGCTAGAATTATTCATTTAGTTTTATACAAAACAGTAACTTAGTAAGTGGTTGAAAACTACGAGTTTTTTTTATTTATTTATGGCCTTTAGGCATCTAAGACTTAGGCCTAGGAATCTGTGTTGTTATCTCTCGGATGAATTGAATTGTCGGTGAAA
The DNA here is from genome assembly GCA_022664845.1 of Lepisma saccharinum. Classification (NCBI taxonomy): domain Eukaryota; kingdom Metazoa; phylum Arthropoda; class Insecta; order Zygentoma; family Lepismatidae; genus Lepisma; species Lepisma saccharinum. The sequence goes on along the minus strand of JAGDQP010000458.1, from coordinate 142,234 downwards.
ATTTTTAGAGGTGTTAATTCCATAGATGTAAACATGAACGGTAAATAATTCACAACACATTTCTACAAGCGTCATTAAGCTTTAAAGTTCAACACAAGAAAAGAGTAAAGCTAAAATGGAATAGCTTCGCGAAATGTAATATCATTGAATAAGGATAGTAAAAGACCAGCAAAAAAGAAAATTTGGAAATATAACAATAAATCTTAAAGAGAGTGATTCCATATGGTCCAAATTCCCACTAAGTTCAAAATAAACAGCACCGTTACCCACCCTTAACCTGCGTCTCCTACCTTCTTAATTTTATATTTCAGTGAAATTAGACATAGGCATAGGTCTTAACATTAAAAAACAAGAAAAAAAAAAACAAACAGAAACCTTTTGCAATATGTAGCAGTGCTTCTCTTGTATTTCTCACAAAAAGTCTCAAAGAATCCCGAGCCAGATTATGGATTATGATTTCATCAATATGACTTCTACTTAAACGATAATATCTTCTCTCAAAATTAAGATACGAACTTCGTTCTTGCGTCAAATTGAAGATAATTATTGATCTCAGTAACTCAAGTTGTTATGCTGTTTATAAGCTGTCACCATATTTAAATATCGCGGCTGTTATTCCAAAAATGTAGTTTATCTCCTTTCACTATATAATCTTAATAACAAATAACAATGAAACTCTTACATATACCGAAAACATTCTGAAATAAACGTGATAGCGTGTTACTTAATCTTTCGAATGAAATCAACATCATTGTTATATCTTAAATATTGACGAAGCTAGTTCGTTTTATGTGATGCAAGATGTTGAACTTAAGGTCCTTTAAGTACTCAAAACTGAATATTTTCAATAGGTATAATTCCTCAGTTGATGAGGGTAAATCTTCGGTCATGCGTTAAATTAAAGGAAATTAACTGTAAAATGATACCAAAGAATCTCGCGTCGGGTTAGGTAGGTTATGACGTCATCAATATGGTGGCAGTCAGAATTGGTAATGAAATCTTTAAATGCATATGGTATCTCACAGAATAGAGATAGAAGAATTATTTTTGTATATAATTCAAGGGAATTACTTGAAAAATGACTACAATGAAGAATTTTATTCATTGTTGACTCTCTCTTTGAGATGTTCCAACATGTTGCACTATAAAACTTCCTATAACACTTGTAGCTAAAGTTCACACAGCATGAAGATTGCCTGTTGCTGCGACCTTCAACGGGTATTGTGGATAGTTGCGTCGGTCTCGTACAATAGAAGGCAGGGAGGGTTGAATGTGTGAATGTGTGAATGCTTTAAGAGCAACCTTGTACAATCCACATACTTATAATTGAGGTGGTAGCCAGAAAAATGCCCGTAAACAGAAGCTATGATTTGAGAAAACAATGACTGAAAGTTCGATTATGATGTCATTGCCATATGCTGTCATTCAACTCGCTACGCTGCCCTCACTTTACAAGATACTGAAAAAAAAACTTTGTACGTAAGTAGATTTTAACATGGTGCATCGAATTAAACATTATGCTGATGAAGGTCCCATAGACCTATGGATTCATTTTGCGGCTACCGCCTCAATTGTAGTTATATAAGAAAACATGTTGATATAAGAAAACCTTTTGATCTTTGGATTTCCATGAGAAAATAATAAACTCATTTTGTTTTCATTAAAACAAGCAAGCATTACTGTGTTTAATTTTATTTGAAGTAACTTTACCTATGGAAGGGCGCAGAATAGCAGCATTTATTCTACCCTTTTGTTGATATACGACATGTTCTGCTAAAGACTTTGAAAATGCGTAAGTATTGGGTAGGTCCTTCACCAATCTGAAAAATTCAAAATATGAAATAACTAAAATGAAAATAAATTATTAAAACAATATTTTTCGAAGCCTTACCACAAAGTCTTTCTCCAAGACTTACATTTTAATTTCATTGACGTAAAATTGTCAATTTTCACCACATGTTTATATAACTATTTTATCTCATGCTTTACTCTGTCAATAAGATACAGTTTTTCACAAAGTCAGTTAAAAAAAAAACATTAACTACATTTTCAAAAGTAGAGCTCTTAAGAAATGTATCAATATCTACTCATACAATTTATGTTCTTCATACGTTCTAAGGTTTCAAGTGAGATCCATATGCGAAATTAGCCATGAATACGCCCATTCAAATTTATTTTTATGAGAAGTAAAATAAAATTGATTCCTTCTAAAGATTTAAAATAATGTTGGCAGGTGGATTAAAATATGGCATGATAACAATTTTACGAGGCTATAGGAAACTTGCAGGATAATCTGTCATAGAAAGATATAGTAAACGTAACGTATATTGCATCTATAATATGGCATTTCAAAGAGCAAACCAAACTTTGCAGAAATTCAAAGAAACTTTCTCCGCTATTTACTATAGAAGTCGAATTAAATTAAATTCAAATCTTTCTCTTGCAGATTGACATTCACTCTTCTTTGTTTTACGTTCATTTTTGTTACCGGTGTTTATTTCACATTTTACCATTAAACTATTCTATTGTGTTACCTTTTCGTGAAAGTTCTACTAATAGCTTACACATCATTTTCTACAAGACAAAACCTATATTTAATTCTTCCTCGTTTAAGTTACTAAAGGCTATTTAACTGTAATTGATTATATTATGAAAATAGTTTCTCGAGAAAATACAATTGGATGTGGAGAAGAAACATCTTTGAAATTTTCTAACTTCTTGAACATTCATGTACAGCTCCTTTCCTCAAATCGTGTGGACTAGAGATAAGAATGCTGGCAGGTATCAATGAATATGATTTCCACCCTTTCCTTGTTTTTGATAATGAAAACACGCTTTCTATTTTGGAAAGCGTCACTGTGTTTTCCCACTGCATACTGAAGAATGGACTATAACATCGTTGCAATACCTATGCAGACCCTTCACTTGACTAATCTGTTCAGAATTTTTGTGTGTTTGTGTCTCAAATGTAGTTTTATTTTCATTCTCGTGCTTACGACGTGGAAACTTTGGGACAGAAATGAGATATAGCACTCAGCCAAGATGACATTTAGTAACGTAGTTGTCAATTGCGAATAAACTACTTCGTTATCTTGAAATTATGTATGTTGAAATATAGGATTACATTCTCTTTATAAATTTCCCCATGTTTTGAAAGAATGGACTTTAATTCATTTGGTTTGCCAAATTTGTCGTTGACTCAACGTGTTTAGATTTTCAAAGGAAACATTAGTATTAAGATGAACAGGATGATTTGTTCCTTTCGTTATAAAGATTTACCTATAAAAATTATTTAAGGGGACCAAACATTGTTGCTGAGGTAGAAAAAGAATATTGTAGTAACTCAGTCATAGAGATAAAAACCATTACAGTTAAAAACAGGTATTTAATTCTTTTTAACAGTTCAGCAAACACAGTATCTGAATACAGTTTAAAATGATTTATCTGCTTGAAGGAAATGTCGGATTCCCAGATTAGCATAAATTTCTTATTTTTCTCAAGGTTTTTCTATATTTAATTGATGTTTTCTTTAATATATTTTTTTCATATAGATTGAACAGAGCAATAATGGTCTGTTTTATAACAAGGAATTATGATGGTTACTGATAGAGATATAAAATTAGGAATGTTGTATGTCTGGTAGTTGTATCAGTTATAATTCCGTGGTTTTAGCTTACAACAGATTATTGAGAGTTTGTTATAGATTAGGAAGAAAATATCGTTGTCAAATGTAGTCATATTTTTACTACTGAAAGAACATGACAATGATTTATCTTTGCACATGATAATAGGTTGATTGAAGGACTGTACTTAAATTATGATCCTATGAGTAAGATTTGAAGAGAAAATTATAAACCTAAAAGTATCATCTATGTATGGATAGCGTAGAGAGGGAAAGATCATACCTTGTATTGCAAGTATCGTTTTACACTTATTGTTTAAAGAAATATCCCTAACGTATTCATGGGATATCATGGGAGAAAAGATAAGTAGAGTAAAATGAAAATGTAGACCAATGTGGTCGTCTAGTTCAGAACTATGTGAAAATATGAGTGGATAATATTTTTAATAATAAGTGCGTTTATCAACATTGAGGGGTTGCTTGCAATCCAAGGTACGTTGATACCATCAATGAATTCTTATGTCAAACTGAATTAATGTTCATGGAAATGGACGAGTGAAATTGGGAATCTCTTCCAAGTTTTTAGGGTGATTTTTAAGCATTTCTCATATACGGAAATGTTACTGCTCACAACTATAAATGCGGTGAAAAGGATATCAGAAGTTACATTTAGGGGGAAATAATTACAGTTCTGCTAGGATTGGTAATTCTACGCTAGAAAGACTCCTGGTGAATTATTTGTAGGTAGTAAGGAGAATGCTATGGAAAATGACACTAAAATGGTGAAGTCTGTGAAAAAAAGTTACTCTGGCCTTTATGAAACTTTTTTAGTTTATTCGATACACACATTAACAACCACTACTCTAGTTCTTTAAGAAGTTACATTAAATATAAGAAATTTAAGATTATATATTGATGTGGTATGTGATCTGATAGTAGGGATCACTTTAAAAGCATCATTCAGTTAGCAAAGAAAGAATATGAAATTGAGAGGAAGAATCATAATTTTATATGCTTTTGTATATTATGTTAGGTCTCTTATATATGTTTTCACTTTTGGGATATACAACTGAAAGATCTCAAATCGGGCTAGAATTGGATCACAAGATCCTTTTTTCATGTTATATTCCACCATTAGCACTAGTTATTTTCGATAGAAACTATAAAATTCCTGTCATATATAGGATATAGATGAAGTGATTGTAATACAGCAGTTTATAACAAAGTGAAAATAATCTAAAAAGAGCGCGCGAAAATAGCTTATAGAGATAAAAGTTAATATGATACGATAGTGTACTTGGCAAATTTTATTACAACTTATGGGTTCAATGTAAAGCATTCCAGTATCGATTAATATTGAACTAAACATTAAAAAGAAATTTAGTACAATATAAAGATATTTCTTATTGTAAGATGTTTTAATATTGAACTAAACATTAAAAAGAAATTTAGTACAATATAAAGATATTTCTTATTGTAAGATGTTATAGATGTTTAGAGGATGAGATATGATAACAATAATTTTATCACTGCACCCTTTGTCATTTTAGAAATCAGTTACTTATAAAACGTTCTGTCTACTGCCGCATTTAGACCAGTTTGCTCATATTGGAGGGAAAATGGGCACCCATTAGATCAATTACCATCACAAAATGTATTCATTGAGCAAACTGTAGCTCTTTTATATTCCATTTCCTTGAGCAAGATAAAAGAACATTACTTACTTTGGTGTTATTGATTCTAATACTTCATCGTCCATCCACTCCACACAATCCATCACCCCTTGAGGATCCGCGAGTGGTGGGTAGACAACTTCATCTACAACAGGATGGTTGGTGTTGCTATATGCTGTAGACACATACAGAAGGACCTGAAACAAAGATTCAGAAGGCACTGAACAGCCGAAAAACTCATACCAGAAAACCTCGATTTTCGAAAATTAATTTGCATCAACACTGCACGCAATTATGTAGGCTTAATACTATTTGGATGATACATTATATGTTGGTACCTGAACTTATAGTGCTTGAAAAAGGAAAGTTTTGTAAGTCTTATTTGTCTTATTAATGGAAGAAAGCAATTTCTTAAATATGCAATATTATCTTTTCATTGTAATTTGAATTTATCATTTTAAATCGTAGGAATATCATTAAAAATAAACATTAAACAACTTGAGTGGAAAAAACAGCATATATGTAAGCTTAAATAGCTTATTTGCAAATACTTGTCATTGTGAGTCATTGTGAGGCGGAGGAAACGAGAATGGAGTAACTTAAAAGGAAAGGGTCCTACATACCAGTCAATATTTTAGTTGAACTAAGCTATGAAACCTATTTCGGCAGAAGTTGGCCTTGTTGGTGATAGCTTAGTCCTTTAAGAAGAGAGACGTGGATTTGATTCCGCCTGTCCAGCAAAAAGGTTTCTGTATATATTTCAATATGTTCCCACACACGGAGCCTCTGAATACAAGGAACGGCCATGTAATACTTATCGGCGTTCAATAAACCTATTACTGCCGTACACCTTTAAAGCCTGACGTAAATCTTCATAATATTAAAATTTCTACAATTTAGAATTAGTTAGAAGTGTTTTATACGTCCTTCTTTTGAATACTACAAGCAAACATTTAGCACTTTTTTCATGTTTTGCTTACCTATGTTTGCGTTTGTAAAATTTACAATAGGAAGAAAACCTAATCTGGGAACAGTTAGGGAACAAGTGAGTAGTTTGGGATAGTTGTGACAGGATAAGGAACAGAATTAACAAGAAGACAATGTAATGTTGCAGTAATCATCTGTTATGGGTTCAAAATATGAAACAAAGAACCTTACGCTATAATTCGAAATCAAGATGCAAAACAAAGAGTGATTTTATCTCAAAATAAATTTCTAAGTACATTTTTGTGACTTACTGTTATAAATTTTGATCTTATAGTTGGCATTAACCAACAGTAAAAAATGCTGACATGGTAAATAATAATAATAACAATAATAATATCCGCGTAAAATAAATTTAGAATGCTTACTTACATTTGGGAAATAAAATTCACTAAGCTACAAACATTATGAAAATTTTATTACAGAACAGAACTGTGTCATTTCGTTAATAACAAAATTAAAGGATTTAAAAATTATCGTTTTGTTTTTTACAAACAGATATTCTCCCTTCTTATAAAGCAAAGACAAATTGCCATGGCATGAACAATTCAAGGTCCCTGATCGACATTTTTAACAAAGGCTTGTGTTCGGGGAAGGAACAATAATGACAGGGACAGCAATGACAAACTAACCATTTTTCAAGTACAAAAAGAAAAAGGTAGATTTTGGAGCTTGTATGAGCTTAGCAGTGTATCAAGACAAATTTTCGCGGGGAGGGGGGTACCTCTATATATTTGCTGAGGGGGGCATCTCTACAAATACCAAAGAGTATCACATATTTTGTGTTTATCCTAAATATTTCAACTTATTTGCAATCGAAGTTTAGTACATAGTGCATCTGTAATCGTCCACCTTAGTTACTCGACCCCTTTAAAGAAAAAAACAACATTTATATCCCTTATATAAGAATAGTTCAAAATGGGTATTCTTTATTTTTTACTAAAACCGATTAATTAATGGAGGCCATTTTTGTATTGAGACACATATCAAAATTTGTGTTACAAATGTTTAAGGAAAGTGTATTATCTGCGGATTCGTTTATCATAGGATATTCAAACAGAAACCATCTTCTTCAATAACATCTGCTTAATAATTTTAGTCCTCTGCATAAAACACCTAAAACGTAATAGAACTGGTCAAAATAGTATCCAAATGTGATTTCCGAAATAAAAATAGTTCCGGTTTTCAGGGTGCGTTTTCGCCCGGAAGGGATTGAATATTAAAGTAGATTTCTTCTACACTATTTCATATCAAAGTATATAAAAGGTACATAATATGAATGCTTGCTTTCTTAATATTTTATGATTTTTTTAAAATCCCAAAAATTGAATTTTATGCATATCGGAAGCTTAATATCTCTGGTGGGACAAAATATATAAATATATTTTTATTTTCACACGTTATACGTTTATGACAGGAAAAGCTACAATAGAAATTTCAACTTTGATATATAAAAGTGGTAACGTTTTGCAAAAGGCTTGGTTGCTTAATGAAATGAAAAAAAAAAAAAAGGACAGAGTGAGGAAGCCATGTTGTCAACTAAACACTGGATATAAGTATACAAGTTTTCTTACAAGCATATTTCAGGATATACTTTACGTATTCACATCTTTCTTTGGCACTCTGGTGGCAATATAACACTTACTAAAGTGCGTACGAGCATTACTAAGCCCATAATTTGCAAATTTGTAATTGCCTTCAAACTCACACATCAAATTTGAAATTTCTACCTTAGTTTTTCCTGACATAACTGCCTAACGTGTAAAATAATTAGATTTTTATCTGGTCTCCCACCAGAGATAAAGGTCTCCAATATTCATACCATAACGCGCACGAGCATTATTCGCTCCCAATTGGCACCAAATTTGTAACTACCTTCAAATTCAAATATCAATTTTTTACCGTAGTTTATCCTGACATAAGTGTATAACGTGTAAAAAAATAGATTTTTATACCTAGGTATTTGGTTCAATACGAATTTTGGATTTTCAAAAAATCATAAAGAATATCAATACATACTTTGGTACGTTAATAGTGCATAAAATATCAACTTGATATTCAGTCTCTTCCGGGCTAAAAAGTGCCCTAAAAACGAGAATTGTTTCAATTTCCACAATCACATTTGGATATCATTTTGACCAGTTCGATTACGTTTCAGGTTTCTCATGCCGAGGACTAAAATTATGAAGGAGATGTTAAAGGAAATAATGGCTTCTGTTTGAATGTTCTATGATAGATACCACAATTTCTGTAAATGTCTGCTAACACAAATTTTGACATGTGCCACAATACAAAAATGACTGCTATTAAATAATATATTGTTATAAAAATACAATAATACTCGTCTTGAACTATTTTTATATAAAGAATATAAATATTAAAAGTATATATATTGAAAGGAGTCAATACTTGTGAGCAGCAAAGGTCAGACTCACAAGTATCGTGTACGAAGTGCCTGAAACTTTGTATATCTACTGTATTATTCCAATTTTCATTTGGGGGGGACACATACACTATTTAGGCGGGCACCCCTGTGTGAGGGTTTCATTTTAAAATGCAATTAATAGCAAACGAAAACGACTAAACGTACTTTGCCTTAGGAAACAACTTGCAACGCGTGAGGAGGGAACAGTAATGCCACTCGTGAAGTACAGTAATTAAAAAGAGACATTTTAAATATTCGAACTGTTAGCAAACCTTGAACAATGCGATACCAACTTACATATCTTGATTTAACATGACTGTCCTTTGTTTTCGATGTGCATGAAACGAATTTACATGGCACATAGCAGCTAAAATTCAGGGGACAGCAATGACACGTAATCAATGAACACAAGAAAAGTTTTTAAATATCTTTAAATTATTCCATTTAATAAAAAACAGTTTATGAATATTAAAGCTTAAGATTCACGATACAAACATAAAATTTGATCATATAAATACTGATGAAAAACGATAAGAAAAAGAGTTATTAAAATGTGAAATTGTTATTTGGACAAGAGACAGCAATCGTTAATTACGTAGAAGTGCATTCTATGTCCATGAAAAATATAAAAAGGCAGAGAGTATACCGAACAGAGGCACAGAGGAAGTAAGAACTAAAAATCTCAAGGTTAACAGAGAATCACACTTATATGAAACATGTAAACTTGCCCTAAGTTATTCTCAAACAAATCGATGAGACTTTAATTTTAAGAACACTGTCTTCAGCTTAAGTACGACAAATTTTCATAAAGAAAAATGTAATTAGCCTTCCTTTTTCCACCTTGTATACATTAAAGATTAACGAATACATAAAGAGAAATATGATCTTATTCTGAGTGTGCTTTTGTCTTGCGTTTTCGGAAAAGTCGAACAATCAACTTACTAGACATTTCAAATTCTGCAAGTTCTTAAAATAATTTTGTAATTGAAAGATAATTGTGTGTATTCTGTAACTTACTTCGTTTCTTAGTAACAAACATTTCCAATGTTAACAAAATCTGAGAATAGTTTCGCCGATGAGCCCAAAAATTTTGGAAAGGGAACATTACGCTCACAAATTATCTGAATATAATCTCACGTTGCACTCAAAATTATTTCGATACCAATAAAATTAAGGAACTAAAGAGATGAAAAAATAATGGCTTTTAAATTTGTATTTATGTTCAAATTGTCAATAGAAAACGAAACCGATAGAGTTGCCGAAAAGAAATATTTAGTTTTAAACATACAGAGCCGCAAGATAATAGAAAAATAAAGTTTCTGGACTTAGAATCAAATCTATGTCTCATTACTTGGTACCTTCCTTCTACTGTACTTTCCCTTTCAATTCAAAGGATTTGTGAACACGAAAAATGAAATACTAAACCAAGACGTGGTTACGAAATCGACATAAGTTGCTATCCTTGAAATGATAAATTAAAGAGTAGACAAGAAAGGTTTGCAACGCACGTTTGAGGTAGCTCCTTAAAATGATTTCAACCGTGATTTTAAAACATCAGAGATATCAGTGATATGCATAAATTGTCATGATAAGAATACATGTTATTATTTCTAGAAGAAGAGAAGAAAAGTAAAAGTGGTTATTAGAATTATGTAGTGTTCTCTTCTTCTCCTACAATACAATTTGTTCCTGAGTTAAAGAAGGAAGTTATCAGACGAAGACGTGCTCTAATTAAACTCAAAAAATATTACTTGCCATGTATATATCTCATTCCTTCAATCACAGATACTGTCAAACTTAGAGGACTACAATTGTGTGCAGAGTCTCTTTAATTATTGAGAAGCCTATGGAACTTTTCTTATGTGACACAACATTTATCAAGAGTAAACATTTACTGCTTGTTAGAATAAAATATAACCCCTAAAGAGATTTGGTTGCAAAGCAAGGTTTTCACACAAGAGTAGGCGAAAGGGACTTTATTTTTGTTTTTATACACGAAAGTAAAAATATTATGTTATGAGTTAGCTAAAAATGTAAATGCACTGCTTAAATTGCGTACGGTTAAAATTTTGGGACCAGATCGTCAAATAAAAATACCCATAAATTTTCGTCAAGATTAGTCTAAAGATGTGAATTTATATACTAGATACGCGGGCAAACAGACTGGTTTATACGAGTATACTATATATAAATAATTATTGTATTTGAATTTGAATTTTATTTAAGGCCTTTAGGCATTTTAGCCCAGGCCGATATATAATTATTGTATATGCACACACAATTATTGTATTTATATATAAATTCTTATTTATTTACAAATTGAAATCAATGCAGTTTCATAATTAATTACGGTATTCATCTTATTATAACGACAAATACGTACATTAATTCATCTTTGTATGCACATCTGCAGTTCAAAATCCATTAACTTCACCCATTCCGGCCTGAGCCTTAGATGGCTAATTGCTATAAATAAAATTCAAATTCAATTTCACCTATTCTTGTTTCTGTTTTCAGTCAAACAGTTCTTATATATGAAAACAATAGGGAATGCTGATTAAGATTCTATCTTTAAAATTTGACAGACGTAGATAAAATAAATTTGTTCACTTCACCTTAATCTCCAATTGCGAAGGCAATTCCGTCTGACACTTTAAAACAGGAACACCCGCGTACGAGTATAAATTAGAGAAAATAGGTCTTATTACTTATTAGTACTCCCCCGCTACTAATTAACACAATTTCTTTCTTTTGTTCTGTAAATAGATTCTTGACAAGGGTTTAAATTGGGCGGAGATAAATAACGGAACATTTCACGAACATATACGAAAATACATACCAGTGAAAAATCCTGAAAAATGACATTGAAAGGTTGTTCCCACATTAGCATCTTTCGGAAGTGAGTCTCTGTACGTACGGCATGGCTTTAGTATGAAGTTCACGTCTGCACATAATACTGCAGTATGCAAAGCACATCTTAACGACATTGTAAATTTAATCTTATTGTCACCAGTGAAATAGTGACCCGCATTTGCTTCCTCATATGTTGCTTCATGCTTTTTTAGGATCCGACCCAGGTTTTAAAAAATGAGACACATTTTTATCCTTTGAATTACAAATAAGCGTAGAATGTTCTTATATTCTATGTTATAAAGAAAAACACAGCTTTCTGACAAGGCTGATTTCTTTAATAACAAAAATAACTTCAAACGTTACGGTTTCGGAAGTATACCACTTCCTTCCTCAAACTATACTCTACAACCGAATATAGAAAAATTACTTTATCAATAAAGAAAGGAGATCGTCTTTTCTTTCCACCATTCCGGGGTCACTACTAATTAAAAGTTAACTTTTCTTCCCCTAGCGCTGCCTTCCCCCGGGAGAGCGTACCTGCCTTTCACCTGTCAAATTTGATCAGCCACCAGATCACAAACAACTTTTAACTTGATAATTGTCGGAAACACCTTCTTAAAAATGTCTTTTCTAAAACAAGTCCCTCGCTACACCGATCCTTTCTTTATTGATTAAGTAATTTTTCCATATTCAATTGTAGAGTGGTAGAGTCTGAGGAAGGAAGTGGTATAATTCCGAAACCGTAACGTTTGAATTTATTTTTGTTATTGAAGAATTAAGCCTTGTAAAAAAGCTTTGTTTTTTCTTTATTCAACATGGTTACACGACCATATTGTCATAATATTCTATGTTATATGTTGGTTTGGTCCTCTCTACTTGTAAGGAAATTTAGTACCGATTTATTCAGTAGAAGTATCATTCTAAATGTCTATTGAGATTAGTGTTTCTTTTAAAGGGGTGCTTCGGGGTTATTACCCCCCAGACTGAGTCAATTTCCCGAATCAAAAATATCAAATATTGTAACAACAAGGGCTCAATCATTGTGGCAAATGGAAGACGAGCCAAGAAGAAATGAGATAAATTGGAAGATAACCTGTCTATGGAAGATGAGCCGGCACGGGAGATAGGTTGGCAAGTGACCTACCTATCGAAGACGAACCAAAAACTGATTTAGGCCGAAGCCCAAGTAAAAGTGAAGTTACATAGCTGGTAGTTGGGTTATATACCCTTCCTTCGGGTACAATCGTCATCATTCATTCTTCCAGAACGACTTTTTATTAAATAACAAATATTCTTGTGGATAATTATTCCCCAAATTACGTACATTATTGATTTAATTTTATGTTATAAAATGTTCCTTTACTTCAGCCTCTGTTTAGAAAACAGTTTTAGTGAAACTATAATTAGTATTCCTACTCTCGATGAATTGTCGTTTAGAACACACATACTTTCTTGAAATCATATGGCTTGTATGAAAATATTTAGTTCTGAACTTTTGAATATTGAGGTTTAAGATGATTCATAGCGTTAAGATTATAAAATCAATTTGCTTACATATATAATAGAGATAGTCAGGTTATATGCAATATTTAGTATAGGCCAGATTAATGAGTTTATATAATAAATTTCAAGGAGGACCATAGAAGACCATATTATACAAAAAAATGTACGTCGTGTACACATGTTACAATATAATCCACATACTTCTCCCAGTCCTATATGCTTCTACCTCTTTCATTACTTTTTTTCTGATGAGACTATGAGGTTTCCTGTTGCTACGTACCGTGGTGTGTAGCTTCCACAGGTGGGTTACACCCTATCTCGTCTTTCACAGCCTCTAAAAATTTAAAATACCTCCCAAGAACATTTTTCCTGAAAGAAACACTGCGTGAGATACTACCAGAGAGAGTAAAAAATTACTGAATGCAAGGATTTCTACACTGTCGTCATAGATATCGTTTCGTATGTTTAACAAAATAAATCTGTATCCGTTTTTATGTACCACGGAAATGCATGCACAGATCCTAGTTTTTTTTTAAAATTCATTTTGCAAACTGACAAGCTTTTAATTTTCCACATTCAAAGTTGACACCAATATATCAAGAATTACTTTGCGTTTTATATTTATTAAGAAACTTCCTTTCCTTTTAAAAAACTACTAGTTAGGAAAATATCGGCTACTGCAGAATTAGAAAGACAATCTCAGCGTGCTTACAATTAATATAATTAGTGAGATGAAAGTAATATAACAACGTGTACTGACCTCTAACTTAATCATTTGCTTACACAGGAGCACAATCTCCCGAGTGGCACTTGTATTCTTCCTGATGGCGACTTTTAGTGGATCATCGAATCTTACAGACGCTGCAGAGTGGAATACAATGGACACATCTTCTATTAAGCGATATAAGTCCTTTTCACAGAGACCCAAGCCTTTTAATGTGACGTCACCTTGTACCGCTGCTAATTTTAGCAACGCCTCCGGGTTATCCCGTCTTAACACTTCGAATATCTAGAATAAAGAAAAAAGAAGAGAAACTGTCAATAGCAAAGAATTTAAAATAGTCATCAAGTGGATCTACAGTGGATCAACATATCGAGAGAATCTTATATTATTTTGTAGCTTGTTCGTGTAGACTCGCTCATTAGGGACGATGTGATTCGAATATGTTTACTTCGCAGTACGTCAACAAACCTTTCTATAATCTGTAGCTGTATCTACTGGCACAATGTAAACATAAACTCATAGGTGGCAGCACTGTTAAGGAAGAAAACACATAAAATGTCTCAAGAGTTGCGTGCGTACAAATGTATGGTTGCCCATATCCATACCTGTAGCTGATGAAGATAGGACTCAACGCGCGGTCAACCTGCAACACTGAGTGCTCGCATGCTACAAAGAAGGGTGTTCAGGAAAGCTTGGAGTAATGCGTCCAAATCCTGTACCGGTAACCCTCTTGAAGATACTGGAGGAGGCTCGCGACCCGCGACACAACTCTCAAGACGGTTTCAAGCATGCTCTATAGGGTTCAGGTCTGGGGATAGGACTGATCATTGCATACCCTGGATGTCTTCAGCTGTAAAGATGTCGTATTTCCACTCCACCCCGATGTGGGCGGGCACCAACCAGTCTCTTATATAGGAAGGAACTAGGAAGAGCAAGCGCTTTAACATTTTCTTGGCCCCACATAAAAATCTGCATTTATGTGTTTAAATAGGAGGTAACATAATATATCGCAGCTGGCGATGTACCTGAAGGGCATTATCCATATACAGGTATTCGGGTCCGACTGCATTTTGGAAAAGCCAAACAAATTCTTGCAGGATGACATCACAATATGTCTAGGTTGTGATAACACCATAGTTAAGCACACGAAATTATGTGGGCAGAAGTACTTGTATGAGGAGCACACAGTCCCATAATAATAAGCATTAGTGTACTTTCCTGTTTTATCTGAATATATAAATTTCAGGGGATACACCACTCACTACATAAACTCTTCAATAAAACTTCATGAAATAAATTCTCTGAAACAAAAACCATACAATCAGGTAATTGATTAAATATTCACATAGTTTATCATGTTCGTTTACCTTGTAACCAATGAAATCAACAAAGTAAAATGCGTAGGCAGAAATAAAAGAAGATAAAAAGGAGGCAGTACTGAAAGGAAGTCAAGTTTCGATCAGTGGTCAATATCAAGCAAAGAAGAGAAAATATGATATTACAGAGGAATATTGAGGACAAACCAAATTGAATATTATTACATGGAAAATCTGTAAGCATTTTAATTGTTAGGAATTGTGAATCGGAAATTAATATTGGTAGATAAGGGTGAATATATGTAGATAAGCAAGTGGACAGAAAGTATGAAAACGCACTTTTCAATCGTAAAGAAACGAGACGATTTCGTTAAATGATTCGTAAACTAGCCAGACTGAAAGCATGAATGAAGTAGAGAAGTTAAAATATAATGAGAAAATCATTCGAAACATTGTTAGAATAAAATTTGATATATATGTGGTCAGTTTCATCATTTTCCCATGATATAATGATTAAAGAGTTAAATTGTAAATGTTTCGTGGGAAGAAAAGAGTAAAAATGAAGTAATATAAAAATAAAATAAAGTTAAATGTGAAATATAAGTTTCAAATGAGACTAAGGAAAATGAATTTCAGAATGCAATAAATTTTATTTTACTTCATTTGTTCCAAGTTGATTTAAACTTTTTTGTATTTCATTACAACTTAAGCGCTTAGGTTGCCTCTGTCATTAAGAATTTTACTTTTAAAAAAAACGGAAGGTATTACTTCTCATTTCTAGCCTGAATTGTTATTTCTTCAATGTATTCTTTATTTTTTTTATAAAGTCTATAACAATTCAGAAGATGTAAAGTAAATGTATTATCAGAAATTGTATTAGGAGCATTTCTTTCGAGCTCTTTAATAGACTGATACCGGAAACGGAGCTAGGTTAAAAGTCCTTGGTTCGTCAAAAATTCTTGTTCTAAAAACTGTATTTGTGTCACTTGCTTCTCAGTTTCTTCACGGAACCAAGAATGTTTTAATGTTATTGTACGAGATCAAAACAGAGAACACTTCTAGTTGACCTTGAACAAAGCATGTAGAAAAGAAAACGAAACTTGTTCTCTACTGATTGAGAGGTACAGAAAAACGTTAACTACAAAGAAACATATCAGTAGTAAGAAAAAAATATATTTTTAAATAGAAAGTAGTACTTTATAAGACTTGACTAAAGAAACCACTGTCATTATATGTAATTAGGTATTATGTCCTTGGTTACATTACATATTGCGTAACCCTGAATATTGTTTCATTCTTTATTCAAATACAACGTTTACCATAAGCAATAAAAAATCTTTAAAGATTCGAATAATTGTCAAAGAGATTTCATCTTATACGTCGCTAGCATAATGCACTTATTACCCAGCTACATTAACGAATTAAATTTGAAAATGTGGCATATAACACATATTATTATTATTATTATTATTATTATTATTATTATTATTATTATTATTATTATTATTATTATTATAGTAATAGTAGTTGGTCTTGTTATTGTTATTGTTACTGTTTAAATTTTCCTTACAATATGCAATTCTAAAACCAGAAGAGGACAAAAAGGGAGTAACATGGAATGCCTTGAACCAACTGTTAGTATACGCGGAAGATGTAGATTTAATAGTTGACGATGTAGATGCACTACAAAGTAACACTTAAGTCTTAATGAGTGAATCAATATTAACGTCGTAAACGAGATGGACGGGACCTACATTATTTCCTAAAGTGAGCTGGGAACCACTCCGTTCAATGGACCCTGGTAAGAATTGAACCCTTGACCACGCACATAGAAAGCGAGCTTGCCCGATGTCTTAGTAGAAGCTTGCGATGATGTAGGTCTACAAGTGAACGTAGAAAAAGCAAAATAAGAAATAATCCAAAACACAGAGAATGAAGGAAAAAAATACATTACAATTAAGAATAAGATCATGGGAGAAAGTGAACAAATTTAAATGTTTGAATGCGTATATAATAAGCAAGGACGAGATCATGGAAGAAATAAGCAGTCACTTAGAATCGGACAACTCATGCTTCTGTTCACTTAAGAAACACCTAATCTCATGATTAATTCAAGAAAGTTGAACTTGAAAATATATAAAACGATTATTCTGCCAGTAATAGACTTTAAAGTTGCAAAAGTTGGAGTATGACCCTAGCAGATAAACATAAATTGCGTTTGTTTGAAAATAAGAGTTTTGGAAAGATATACGGGCCGAAACGGAACGAGATGACCGAAGAATGAAGGAGACTGTGTAATGAATAACTTCACAGACTGTTTAATTCACCCGTTCTTATAAGAATAATGACATTACACGAGGAAATTGCTTAATGGAAATGTAGCAAAAGTAAGTTTTTAAGTAATTTTATGTATGAAGTAAAGAAACAATATTTGATAGAGTAAGAGAAGTTAATAAATAATATATTTAGTCTAATGTTTCTGTTAGAAATAACATTGAAGTTTATAATAGTTTTATTTAAAATTATGAGCTGACCTTCTATGGAATTTAAAGGAAGCATTTACATTCATTTTGACTTGAAATGATTTTATTTTACATATACTATAATTAAAAGTAGATTTCCATTTAAATATGCTGGTTACAAGAGAATGTAAAATATTATTCCAAATCGCCTAACAGCAGACACTTAAGGTCACAGTAAAGGGAATTACGAATTTTGCTTTGAAAAAGGAATTTAGCTAGACTCTCAAATTTCATTGTTAATTTTAAATAAAATTCTTTCTCTAAAACAAAAATTTTCCGAATAGCTCAAAAAGCTATATGAGTTTTACATTAAACACAGACATCTAGATGTTCTTGTTTCAAACTTAAGATACTACCTAAATTGCAAAATAAGTATACAGTAGTATGAAAGAATACTCGTGTGAATAGTCCGCCTTTTTCTTTTGCAAACAGGAAAATCAGAATAGTTCTACGTTTCGTATCTAACTCGATGTATCTTCGAAAGCAAATATGTTAAAGGAAATAGGACAGAGAACGAATAGAGGAAGATTATTTATCCAAGAATAAAAGTATGGATTTCTGATTGCAACCGTTTAGGATTTGTATAAACAAATAAATAAATCGGAAAGTAATTCTTTCCGGTTGTAGTTCACATTATCAATAATTTGAAGGAAAAGAAGACTTCCTTACTACTGTGAACTTCCTCTTTCCAGTCATAGTTCTCGCGAGATTACGACTAAGAGAATATTTAAAGATCATTGTTCGTATTCATATTGGCGAAGTCAGTACAATTGTAGAAATTAAACTGTCTTAGTTTTAAATGTGTTCAATGTCAAGGGAACAAGTCCGTAGTCAGAACTAGATTTAAGGACAGGCAAACAATTTTGTAGGTGGGGCAACAATATATATAGCTATGTAGCTTTTGCAATTAGCCTATGTATCTTTACGCAGCAAAAGTTAGTAAAAGAAATGGAATATACTCATTTCTGTTTGAGTGTAAACAAAGAAAACGTAATGTAAAACTTAAATACTTTTGTTTATTATAAACTACATCATTATATATTTCCCTTCCACCTAAATGTTGTCAGTAACGAAGAGTAACCAATCACATAATTTGCAGAAATCTTCTCCATAAAAATAGAATATTTCATACTTTTACATTTTGTTTACCTTGTTTCTATTCTTAATGCCTACCTATTACATTTACCATATGAAAGCTTTTTTCATAAACTCAAGATAAAAAAAAATAATAGCTTAGCAAAGCAAATACTTTTCATTTAAAAACTAAAAACGTGTAACGGTTTCGCCAACTAACTAACAACAGGATACGTTATTAAGGAGTCTTACAATATAAACTATATTTTTCGTGTAAGACGGAGATTTTTATTTATTTATGTTTAGTTTAGTTCTCCTTTTATTTTTAATTATTTATTTATTGTTTTTCTATCTTTCTTTTTACTTATTTTTTTTATATCACTTTTAAAATAATTTCTAAATGACAAGGCTTATTTTGGGATTGTATGCTTAGATGTAGTAGAAACTCAGTGATTGTTGTTAATCAAAAATTCGCTTTGTGTAGTCGGTATGGGATTGGCTAGCGGGGGACAAATCGGGAACCAGATGGCTGTCTTACTAGAAATTGTGTTGTTTACGTGATTTAGTGTGTCTGATGAAGGCAAGTTGTTAGTTGGCGAATTCGTTACACGTTTTTAGTTTTTAAATAAAACGTATTTGCTTTGCTCAGCTATTCTTTTATCTAACTATTACCATGCTTTTGTCATCCTTTTCATCTAGCATGATTTGTTGAGCCTTGACTCGCACTCAGTCTAATTTCTCGTAGAATGAACTGTAGATAATTATAACAGTTCTGGTCACTTGAATTCCAGCTCTTAGGCTAGATTTAGGAGTGTAACAAATTTCGTCAGTTTAAATATAGAAGCCCAAATAGTAGCTTTTCACAAAACAAGGCAGAAAACAGAATGTGAAGACAGTATGACTGATTTTATTCCCATACTCTTTGCAATGTCATCTCCATAGAATATTGTATCGCTTGGTGTGACATCTTGAACTCTTTGTAATACAAGAGTTGTATTAAGATAGATACCAACCTTGTAAATAAAAGATAAATACTCCCACTTAGCCAAACCTATCTCTTTCAAAATACCCCTTTCCACTGTGTATATACCGCTCCTAACGTTTCTTCCTGTTCTTAAATGCGTGACCGGAGGAAACTTCAGTTTTGGAATGGTGTACTGGCTCCACAGCCATCTCTCGCTCATTTCCACTCTAGTCCGGAATATGTAATCTTTGAGGATCGATTTCAACTCAGGGAAGAGGAAGAAATCAGCTGGTGCCAAGTAAGGGGAGTAAGCCAGTTTTGGGACGACAGGTGTCTGGTGATTTTCCAAAAACTCCTGAACAACGAGTGGAAAATGGAAATGTGCATTATCGTTGTGCGCCATTCACAACTTCTGCCACGTTTCTGACCTCTTGCACCGCAAGTTTTCTCGTAATCGTTGCATGATTTTAACGTAGAATGCTACATTCGTTGTGAAACCATATTGTCCAAACTCCGAATAGACAATTCCCCTGCCATTAGCATGGGATATATACTTTATACTTTACCATATATACTTTAGCATGGGATATACTCACTCCTGTCTTTCTGGACCGTAATGAGGATTTTCCGATCTACTGTGATGATTGGATCTTCGTTTCCATATCGTACTTGCACACCAGTGATCACAAACTTTAGGAAAATTGAATCTTGAGTCAGCATTAACTCGTCGTAACCATTCGATTCTCCTTGCCCCAAAACTTTAGAATGTAGATACCAAGTTTTGTAAAAACGCCCAGATAAAAGCCCTGTGTATCGTATAATTTACGGTAGTTCGCGAAACTGAACTAAAACGACAGTTGGTTACACTTGTTAAAACAAACATTTCCTTTCCTTGAATGATGCTCGTAAATTCACGCACGAATTGTCATGATAATAAATAGATAAATATAAAGCAAAAAGTAGGTGACTACTTTTCCGTTTCTTACTATGGAGTGTGTCGAATATACAATGCAAATTTAGGTCCCTGCCTACTAAATCTCAGAATTATTATTAATCCAAATTCTGAATCCATGTTTGCTGAGGGAAATGTACGCCAGCATTATGAAAGAAGACGCAAGTACGGGCAAAAATCCTTCAAGGAGGGGGCCGCCCATACTGGGCCCACCTTGGCTACGGGTCTGCAATGGAAACTTCACAGACAAAACAATTTTTGACTTTATTATATAACTATGGACAAAGGTGAAACATATGTGAACACAATATTTTCATGTATAGGTTCTTATTCCGCTTTCTAAGCTCAATGATTTTATTGCGTCGCGACGGAAGTATATTTTAATATTAAACGCAAATGAGTCTGTTTAATCTGATTCAGCTTAATAAGTCGGTGACAAATAATCTTTAGACACTATTTTATG
Organism: Lepisma saccharinum; assembly: GCA_022664845.1. NCBI lineage: Eukaryota > Metazoa > Arthropoda > Insecta > Zygentoma > Lepismatidae > Lepisma > Lepisma saccharinum. The sequence goes on along the minus strand of JAGDQP010000458.1, from coordinate 121,159 downwards.
AGCGAGTCTACCACGCAAAAATATGTTATAATTGGAAAAGAAAGTCTAAGTTAAAAATGAAGCAAGTTCAGGGATTCCACAAAATCAGCAGCTTCCATTTCTAGCTTTGTAATACATGCTTTGCAATACTAACATTCGCAAAAAAAAGATAGCTGCTAAAAAGATAAATGAAGAAATACAATGTGGAACATGAATCCAAGGTAATTTTTTACAGTATTACGAAATAGTTCTCCAGTCTCTTTCTTCCACTAACACAAGCAGTACATATGAAGTAATATAACATGATAAAAATAACCTTGAAACTTTGGACCAGAACTCATTCATAATTACGCAATGAAAACATTGATGAAATAGAGATTTGGTAAATCTTAGGTCATACCTTGTCGTAACTTTTGCTTCCGTAAATATGTACGTATAATATATCTAATCAGACCAATCGTTTCACGTGTATCTGAAGTCCTTGAATCGAACAGGATGGAATCTGCAAGAAACCATTGGAACGTAAAGTCACTGCATTTCTTCTCTTTGTCTCTTGCGCACTCAGTGAACGTTGTGTGTCGGAAAGTGAAATTCTTGTGAACGACCTTCACAAAGAACCAAGTTCATTGTATGAGCATACTTAAGTACTTCCTGATCAGTCAGGTTTACATGTATTGCCACTTAGTCGTACAATACACTCAATGTGGCAATACAAGTACCGTACTTAATATGGTACTCAAGCGAATATGCATCTTTCCTTTTGAATTTGATGTTTACTTTCAGGTTACATGAAATAGAATAAAACAATAACAGCAATACATGTAAACTGATATTTAAAGAGTAATATACACAATAAAAAGTCAACAAGAAGTTCAAGCTCAATGAACGGCAATGACAAGGAAGGTATGCATTTCACAACTGTTACATTACTGCGGAACTGTTTACTTTAAAAAAGCGGCGACTGCAAATAGGGTTGCAGACTTACACAAAAATTAAATTATTTTCCACTTTTTCCTTTTTTAAATCGATAAATGATCTACTTCAATCACTTTAAGGTATATAATAAGTAATAAAGTTTCGCCCTGTGTAGTGTAAAACGCAGTAGTTTCATTTTACGAAGGAAAAAGCTGCATCACGAGATGAGAGGTTCAATTAGTTTTCGTAAGGGAAACACTACAACCACTCTAATAGGGTGTTGAGTATTGCACTAGCCTGTTCTTGGCGTTCGCAAGGTTTCGTCCTATATCATTATTATTACAGCCTGCTTGTGGCAAGTCATCCGCCACAAGAGCCATTCCATCAAACATTCGGAAGGGAACGGCATTGATTGATAGCTGTTCTATGACGTTAGTGGAAGGCGACGGGAAACTCCTGGACAGACCCTGGTCTCCTTTCGAGACGTATTTCATTTCCCTTACTTTTGTCAGTTTCTCTCTCATTTTTACTCAACATGTACAATAAGTGACATTTGTACATTAAATAGATCGTAGAGTTCTTTATTGTCATAAATCTACAAAAGGGACTTACCTAGTAATATTCTTGAGTTGGTATTTCAAAACTTTTATTGTCGGGCTGGTGAAGTGAATGAACAGAAACTGAACTTAAAAAGCAGAAAAGTGGAGGGGGTCAGAATTTCGTTAAAACACTGTTCTGTGGGGGTTTTGTACGAGCATAGTCGTGTTTTGATAGTTTGGTTATGTGGAATAGCAGGGGAGGATTCTTCAGCATTTTCAAACAGTGACTTTCTTTTATTCAACTTTTACACTTTGGTGACAACTGAATACACATTTATTTAATATTCCTATATATATATATGTGTGTGTGTGCGTGTGTATGTATGTGTGTCTAATGCCTTGTTTACATTACTAACATCTTACCATGGTCAAAGTTAACCAAGATAATTTTATTAATGTAAACGCCAGTTACCGTTAAAGCGCGTTTCAAATTTAACCAGCGTCAACTTACGACGGTTATCTTCTTACAGTATGTTAGTAATCTAAACACAAGTTAGTCATTAGGCGCGGCTCACTTCCTGAGTTTATTTCTTTCTTTATCGAAATATATAGTATCCTAGTGGTGCGTCTCACTTTTAAAGTATAAAAAAATAATGGCAGAACTAATCTACAAAATATTAAGCTAATCAATTAATTTATGTTCTTTATTTTATAATGTAAACCTCTATCGTGTAACCTTAGAGTATGGAAAAAGGAGATTCCTGTAACCTGTTTCTTTACTGACGATGGCAGTACAAGCACGATAACCAAGTTAAGTTGCGTACTCTAAACGTAAGTTATTTCAACCATGATTTTTACCATCATAACAATCTTAGTCATCTAAGCAAGGCATAACTGTGTGTGTTTGTGTTGGGCCAAAACGAAAACTGAAAAACAGTGAGAAAATTATCTCGATTATACTGAAAAAATGGAATTTGTGTTTACGGCCGAGAACAGAGAAAAAGAAACACTGTTGCCAATAGAAGAAAACAAAACTTAGAGTTAAGTACGTGCAAGACTTAGGACGCACCTGAAAGTTACAATTGGGATGATTTAGGAGAGAAGAGAAGTAGTTTACAACACTTAGTTATAGAGCCTCAAAACCTTCAGTCATAAACTACAGGTCTGCAATCTGTATTGGACCGTTAAAACATTACAACTCACCTTTGACTTTGTTGTTTTAAAACATATTAGAAGGATATACTTTACTGACGAGGTAGAGTAATCAACAAAGTGCTCGCTTTGTAACTGGGAGAAGCTGGATTCGATTCCTGGTACCGGTCATCTTGACTGAGGTTTTCCCTGGTTTCCCTCGGTCACACAAGGCAAATCCCAGGGCCGATTCCTTCCAATACCCTTGTTGTTATCATTCTTAAATATATCCAGTGTAAAATGGCCAAATGTCGGCTGTATCTGGATATTGTAAAGCTATAAGGGTATTCCCATGCATTAGTCGGTCAAGTTTGGCTGGATTCCAATCAATTGTTTCTTCGCCATGTTCGAATATGTATGTTCGAATACATATTATCGTTACATATTGAGTCTCGTTACAAAAGAAACAGTAAATGCTTTAAAATTCGAATACGATTAAAGTTTAAAGAATACTCTCCTATACCGTTGTCTAGTTAGAATCTGTTCAATCGTCCCTTTGTCATCCTGGCATACGTTTTTAATAATTCAGTCTACTTACCATAAAAACGGTAAATGTACGAACATCTTAATGTGGTTGCTTAAAGACTTAAGAATATTTATCTACATCAGTATGTCTCAAGTTTTGCTGGAATTGGATTAATTATTCCTACGTCATGCTCGAATATGTGTATAACTAGTGAGTCTCATTACTATGGAAACAAAACATTATAACACGATTAAAACATTAAGAATATTTCTGAGTGCTTATTAAAAGCACAAGAAAGAAGCGCTGAAGTCTTTGTGAATCCATTACAAACCCACACAACAGAAAATAAATTTTTAAAATCATGTCAAAAATAATTCTTATATCCGTTAGGAATGCATTTTAAAAAGATTTTCGAAAATATTTTCTAAATCATATTTTGCAAAATATACTCTGAAAGAATTTTAAAAATGGAAATATAGCTTATATGATTCAGAGAATATTTTCGGAAAATGATTTTTAAGGCATCGTTAATGGGCACATAAATTATTTTTACTCGTAACACTACTCTGAAAATATTTTCTTGTGTGGAAAATAATTTGTTCAATGTTATGTGTAAACATCTGCTTTTTCAAAAGAATAAATAATGATTTGCGAAAATAAACTATACTTCGTGACGTAAATGTCATGTAAAGACATTATAATGATTTTCTAACATGTGCATCAGTTACGGCTATATACTCTAGATAATTGGTCAAAAAGACAAATATATTGCAACGTGACTCTTTGATTCCTAATAGCCCTGTTGATCCATGTTATATAAAGAGTATTTCATCAGTAAAATATTCAAAACGACCGGAATACCTCATTTCTTTCTTCATATTCGGATTGTCATCAACGTTTCCGTTCCCATAATTTTATTTACTTCCAATGTTGGGTCTCAAGTAAAGAGTTAAGAACTGTGATGTAATAAAAAGGTTGATGTCTCCAGACTTATGTAACTTCAGTATTCGCGACCTACTGTCTGTCTTTTTCTAAAATTAATTTGTGAAGGTAAAATGTCATTGCCAATATTCATTGTAAGAGATGAGGCTACAATGTGTCCTATGCCTGTGCACAGGAAGGTAACTAGAACTTAGAATAACCAGAGAGATACAATCAAACGCCACAAGGTTAGCGCACAGAAGCAAGTGTCACATAACGCAAATGTTTAATTTCGTCTAATTTTATTTATTCATTTGTTTGGTACAGAACCAAAGGATCCATTAGAGTAAATATGATATACTGCAGAACTGACATTCCATTGTAATGGACATGACAATCACACACCATTTATAAATAAAAGAGATAATTTTACTTTATGATATAAATTTGCTATTATGAAATGGTAAATAGTATGCTGCAAGGGTTTGAATCCAATAAAGATTAACATTCAAACAACAGCAAATTATTTAATACAAGCATTTAGCATACTTGTAACGGACGGAACATAATTTGGCACACTATTCTTAGTGACTACCATTACACGGAAATTTCTGCGAATTTTCATGGAAAGCACTAATTTGTTATTTACTATATTATTCATATTGCCCACAAACTGTAAACATTGAAGTGAAAACTTTAACAATTAGATTAATTAAAATCCCTTTATTCGCAACAGTCAGTCGTAACGGACAGAACACCTCGTACACATTATTTTAGAATAACTAAAACCATTATATTCGGTGTTAAGTTGACATTTATGTTGATAGTTCCTAGTTTTAAGATGGTCAGGAAGTAAAAATTAATACAAGAAAGATTACGAAAGACCCTAAGAGAGCTATTGCACTTAACATTTGGAAAACATCTGAAATTAAACTATTTCATTGGACGTAAAAACATATGTATGTTCTACAGTAGTCATTTTAGGTTCGAAAAGAGTTACGAAATAATTTCTTCATATTAACATAAGAATCGTGACTTTCTCATCTTTCAGGATAAGATATTTTGAATAACAAATAAGAAATGAAAACAATATTTTGCAAAATTGACAAAATCATCAGGAGCTGTTTTTTTTTATGAATATCACTTTCACCTCATCATCGTCATTCAAACTCCCTTTGACATACCCCTACGAATTAAATGTTTTGTCTTAATTCCTCCTCCCAATAAATTATAAATTAATATACAGTCCTTCTGTGATATAATTTACAATAATCTGCACTGTCCATTGGATACCTTTATCTTCATCAGGATACACATCAGTGTAGCACAGCTTCTGTGATGACAAATTGTTAGGATATAACTCTAGCTCTGAATCCTCAGTCACTGTTAACACTGAACACGTCAAAGGCATTCAATTCAGATACTGAAGTGAGACCTGCTACTGCTACTTCCTGATTTTTTCTTTGATCTCTGAAGTAATGCTTCTGTTATAAGTGCAGTATAAGCTTGACTGAACGCTATCTGTACAAACTCCTGGATCTTGGTATTATCTACGAACATAATTGTTATTCCACCGCAAACTTTTGAAGCAGAATAAAAAAAAATATTATGCATTATAACGATTTGCAGATTCTTCCCTCGTAACAATGACACTCTTTTTACTAATCCTTCCACACCGTCTACCTACCCTATTCCCATACGAAGTTGCAAAGAAACGCCATTCAACATTTACTTCAAAATATGAGTTTAGAAAACACAAGTTCGAGAGAGTGTATTATTTTTAAATTGCGTTGCAAACCCATCCGTGAATATACACAATTCATCGAACTGAATTTTGTCTTCAAGTACTCAATAATACTTTAACAAAATCCCAAAAGGAATACTTATTGTAACTTAAATAATAAATAATAGTAGCCGAAATAAAACTAGTATTTTATAAATAATATCTTTAAATATAGGCTATATATATTCTTGAATGGCTCGAACATACGGCGAAGTTTATATTGTGATTTTATTAATGTGCAGTGATAATACGTTATATGTTTGTTGCAATTTTGGTAGGTTGAAGCCTTAGGCTTTCATTGCGTGTTACTTGTTGCTGGAATTCAAACCATCAAGTACGTAGAAAAAGGAGAGGTAGTACATATTGATATGCTACAAACATGCATATCAATATGTAACGGACGGAACAATAATTGAAATGCAGGTTTTTTAAGGAAATACTTTAACATTCATTCTCCAATCTCCCAGTTATAATTGTCGTGTGTGTAACTAACTAAAAGGATATTAAATTCACGCCAAAGTATTTTAATTGGACAATAAATGAAACTTTCTTACGTTTGCCGTAACGGACGGAACATCCCAGAGCCTATAGACAAATACACTTTCAATTCCAACAATAAACGATACATCTACAAGGGCAAAGATATCTCACTTCGTAATTTCTTATTACAAAATACTATTCCAACTGTCATATGTGAGTTTCAGCACTATGAGGTACATCAACAATGTTGCCAATATAACAGTTTTTCAGCTATAAATTATTATGACTCAATTCCCTTTTTCAACTATTTATATATCCAACAACAAATAAATTTAGTTTTTTTAACCAGTTCAGGTAACTTTGATATCTCTTCTTTTTCACTGACTACTGAACAATGAATAATTATTAAAATAAAATTTTCGTGGTCAGGCTCACTTTGGCGTGGAATGACCCAGAAGTATAGAACATAATATATCGTAGTAAGCTTTGTTTACATTTTAGAAATACATGCAAAAAGCATATTTTATAATTAAAAATTACCTACAACATGTGTAAATACCATTATTCTTAACATTGGTGAAATTCGTTGATTTATTATATGACAGCAGACTTTTATATTAAACATACGTTGCCAATGATGAAGTTGTATAAAAGTAGGTTTTATGCGTTGCGTGTAAATTTAAGGTTTACCAATTGAGATTGGCCAGAATACTCTGTGTACGATGAGTGAGATTATTTCTCTGTGGTTCTTTTACAAATCTATTCAATATATTTTCTTTGGGTGGCTTCTATTTCTTTTCGGCAGGTTGTAGAATGTGGTGACCAAACAAAGCTACAACATTCCAGAATTAAGCACATCGGTGATGTGTGTAGGGTTAAACAAGTTTGGGAAAAAAGAGAGAAACAACAATACCTTCTAATGAATTCAAATGTTCTATGTTTTTATGAAAACCACCACAATGACTTTTAAATAAGAGTTTAGAACTAAACTTTACTCCTAAATCTTTGAATTAGGACACTCGTTTTCCTACTTCATCAGCCATATTATTACACTCCAATGTTTGTGAATCTTACCACTCTACACTTATTCGCGTTGAACTTTAATTTTATTTTATAACGCCAGGAACTAAAACCATTAAGGTCAAATTGCAAAAATCCATAGATCTTATTTCAATATGATTTTAACATTGTTGGTAATCATGAGAGAATATGAACTATTAAGAAAAGAAGGTAGATGGTTTATGTTTATCGATAAAAAAGCAGGACATCTAAATTGTATAAATATGGCACACTAGAGCTTCTTGAAGACAATTACCCGTTCATAGCCAGAGGCTGTACTGTACGACTGTGTACTATCAAGTAATTTTATGGTCAAGATCATTAACAGTTGGCTAGTTACTTTTGCATGCAAAACGTGCTCAGACAGCGAAGTGTTAACATTTTTTTCATTCAGCTGTTCGTTTCAAGCGGATGAACAATGATTTTTAAAAGATATGATAGTATGAATATCAGAACGAGAGTGTGAGTATGAATAGGCAATTAAATGAATTGAAATTTGAAAAATGAAATTCAAAAGATCCACCAAAAACTTTTGTCTTTAAAGAATAAGATGAGATGAAGATTACTTTTTAATTGATCAGAGTACTATTATTGGCTGCATAATAGTCATTTTTCTGCAATGAGAAAAGAAAAATTTCATGCTCGGCTTTGGGTTTTCATTTTAATCTACTTTTCCCGTTTCTCCACTGTATCTCACCATCTAGAAATAGTAATTTTGTCGAATAAACACATTTTCTAATTGTACGGTAGTGAAAAAAAGATTCACATCTGTTTGTAGAAAATAGATTTTTCGATTTCAAAATGTTAAATGAGAAAGCATAAACATTAACATTTTTCCATAGCATGAAATATTAATTCTCTCTTCCACTGACTCACACTTCTTTGTTTTCATGCATGTTAGGATATGAAAGCCTTAATACCAGGATAAGTACAGTGTATTGGAGACAGTCTGGTGGTCAAGATCAATTTTGAAAAGTTGTACTGAAAGTACGTGAAGATTTACCACTAAAATTGACCAATGTATAGTTTAGTGAACTGGGCAACCAACACAAGCTTTCCATAGAAGCAGTTTTACATTATTTACTTCCAAGAACCTGTAATTACAAAAAGTTATTACTCAAATTGCCACTAACGTAAGTTAAAATTACGAAGTTAAAAATTGTATGGAAGCTATTTATTTTAAAGTAATTAGGACAATGTTGCCATCTTATAGTAACTATTTACGTTTTCCAAATGATCCATATTACTTTTTTTATTTCTGGCTATGCTTAAAATCTTCTGCATAGGCTTTAAGAAACGGAATGGACTTCTGACATAATTAATATCTAGCTTCGAGATTACCGGTATAAATTCATGAAGGTACAAACGCAATAATGTATAAAGTGTTTCCGAAAAACATTTTGACTATAAACTTAATCTGAACTGTTAGTAGCATCATGATCTTGTATTCTTATCACGACAATTTATTGTCGTATAATATCGTGACAATTCATCGTATTCTTATCGTGATATAATAAGTATATATATATTTTTTTAATAATAATTCACCATAGTGACCATTCTTAGTATTTAATTTGCTATTGGATATGTGTGTTTTAGCTACTGTTATAACGCTTTTCAATCACATCCATTATGTTAAAAGGCACATTGATTAATTTTTTGCTATTGTAAAATTAACTGAAAATTTCTTTTTAGCAATTTATGGGTTTATAATTGCGCTGTTACGCCTAAAAGATTTCTCTATCTTCAGCACTGGGTATGCTGAAAACACGTTGAGGAGTACATACGATCGTAGTGAAAGGGTTTTAAGACATATATATATTCCACTCATATATTTATATCGGGTACATATTCGAAGGGAAGTCAATCAGCTACGGAAACTTATGCTATGCCTGTAATCTTACGACTGTGTACTATCAAGTAATTTTAAGGTCAAGATCGGTAAAACCTGGCTAGTTACCTTCGGATACAAAACACGCTGAGAAAGCAAGTATTGATAGTTTTTTATTCATTCCTTTTGCTTCGAACAGACGAACAACGACTATTAAAAGATTTGAGAATATGAATATAACTATGAGAAAAATTTCCATTAAAAATAGATAACTAGTCACTTACAAGAAATTGAAAACAATTAAAATGTGAAGTTTCAATGTGGTTACGCTGCTCATTGATGAATCTCACAGCGCTGTTAACTTTAATAGTAAACCTTTAATTAGCATATTGAATAGAGACACCTCTTATGTTTTCTTACATTATAACGTATGTAAACCAGTCTTCAAAGGTTTATTGCAAGGTTAAATCAATTAGTTGAAGCTTGCAGAAGATTAAGGAGCTTAAAGTCATTCTGTTGCATTTCGTTTCAGCTTTACCCTCTCTAGAACAGCATGTGCACGAGTCAAATGACAGATTACTGCAGGTTAGATTACACAGAAAAACAGTTGGGTAATGAAAACCCATGTTTTACTTCAACCAGTACCAAATAATTTAGATGATATACAGCGGACCAAATATTAGTTACTCACCACTGAAAAATCTGTTAAAAAAGAATTTGTCATGATTGTCTAAATTCAGAGCACCAGGCATGTGAACACTGCGAAAAAAAGTATCCAGTGTCCTGACAGAGATTTGAACCAGGGCTGCCCAATTCGTAGTCAGACACGCTTCTGACTGAGCCAATGGAAGTAGAAAAGAAGAAAAGGTAATATTCATTTAAAATTAAAATTTAAGAAAAAGGTTGAAGTGATCGGGTTTGGATCCAGGGTCCACTTGCATACTGGTCAGATGCTTTTGCCACTTAGCTATGAAGGTATTTGGTGCTTATGGCTTTCCGAGTGATATTTATAGCTAGGATTTTACTGCGAAGGAGATTCATCATTAACATGTTCATTTTAATACGAGATATGTCTCGTGAAAAAAAAGGGAGAGAGTTGTTTGCTACAGTGTAAAGATTTATACCCAACTTAATTCCTCTTTCCGGCAATGCAATCGTTGTCGTCCTCGGTCCATTAGTGAACTGTTTATTGTTTGCAGTGTAAAAGCAATATAAACACTCAAAATGACAAGCAAGTAACGTTACTCCTGTTATTGGATTAGGGTAAATCAGGGTGACCTTGCACACATTTTTTAAATGATTACTCTAAGTCCCATGATGCACTTAAAATAAAAATACCTAACTAATATGGTGACCAGCCATGTTCCTGACAAGCACACCAAAACTTATAGTCTAATCACTCATCACTTAGATGTTAGATTTTTTTTGTAAAAAAAATACATCGTGGCGTCTATCCCGTATACTGTAAGGGTGACATGCCGTACCTGTAAGGGTGATACGCTGCATATCCCAAAACCAGGTTATAAGTGATTTGGCTACCCAGACTGATATTCCAATTGCCTTCTGCAAATAATATGTCACAATATGGAAGTTGGGAGGAAATTAAGCTATGCAGACCTACTTTATATTTTAGTTTTTATTATTTGCCTAATGTCTACTGCAGAGTGCCTACAATGTTACTATGTAAGGGAGAAGTAAAAGTTAAAAAATCATGGACTATGTTCAGCGCCTATTTTAACTGAAAAAAATACAATTGGAAAATAAGACAGCAGTTATAGGTTAAGTTTAGATCAGTTTCAGTAGAATTTAAAAATAGGCCAACAAAACGAAAAGCAAAAAGAAGTCAATGAGTACAAAATATCCTCGGAATTGCTTTTTTTTAACCTCTCTGGATCCCTGGGTCTCACTGTCTCCTGCTTTGCTTTTGTGACAAATTGACATTTTCAGTTAGGCCTAACATTAAAATAAAGATGAAAATTTATTTTTACTAATTTCATAGTTATTGTTTAAAATAACCACAGCTAATTAAATAGGGATAAAATAACAAACGCATAAACAAGTGTATTTAGTTTTCATAGACACCATAACGTATTTATAACTTCAATAACCATGTTTCATAATTCCTCTCAAATCATAGGCCTAAACTCATTCCGTGCGGTATGTGTCCCTTATGAGAAAAGTGCGGCATGTGTATCGGATTTCATGGCGGCAACTTTCCCGTATGCTTTGGGTGAGACACCGCATCTCGTAAATCATTGACCTTGAGAACCAAGATGGCTAAACTAGACTGACAACATTTTGGAAAAACCATGCTGTTGCTGCAAACCGCAAAAACTCATAATAATATAGTACTTTACCGTCAAAAACGAATTTACTGTAAGGTGAAAAAAATACGAAGGAAAAATATGAATTATCTCAGCTAATGCGTCGTACGATATGTAAAAGGAAACACACACACACACACGACCACTTCACTTTTCCTCTCAAGTCTATTGCGCTCCTGCGTTTCGCATTTGACCGCACTCTGTTGACAATTCCCGAAACTAGGGGGGTGCAGTTTCTCCCGTATGTGGCGACTCTCTCGGAATTACCCTATAGAATATTCAACCAAAGCTTAAACTTCATCCACAAAAGTACGTAACCTCAAAATTGCCAGTTTTGCTTACACTTCGATCAGGAAATTACCGAATTTTACAGGTAAAATAAGTTGAACGTTCACCGAAAAAGCACTTTGGCCAGTTTCAACCCATTTTTAGTTAACATTAAGCTATTACACAGAAAATGTTATACTTTAAAATTGAGTTAAGGTTTTCCACTAAAGGGCTTACACTATATCCATATTTAAGAGTAAATACAACAAAACGCTGATTTTCTACTTTTTATTTCTGCATAAAGCGGAGTAACTTTCATCCATTTTGTGTTTCCACTTTTTACAGCGTAGAATAATTCTTTGGTGAGTCACTATTTTGTGGAGGAACCAAACATTTGGTAGCGGGAAATATGTTATTAGTAATATGAACCATTACATTTTTCAAACAAATCATTTGGGCACTCTTACCTCTACTGCTTTTGTTCCAGGAAACTATACCAGGTCCTGGATAACATAAAACTTACTATATTCATTCACCCATCACAGTTGGTGTTAAATGTTTTAACATATTTACTTTTACACAGAAAAAAATGGACTAATTTATTACTCAGTCATTTTTTTTATTTATTTATTTATTTTTTTTTGCTGTGTAAAAGGAATTATGTTAAAACATTTAAAGGCATCGTATTGTCACTTTTTCCATTAAACGTAGGTTTCCGTTAAACACATACTCCATTGTGTACAGTTTCTACTATAATAAATATACCGACTTTTCGAAAAAATCTATTTCAATATCAAGGGAAAGCACAGAGGGCTTTTCCATCCATCCATAATATTGACATCGTTCGTGATTTGACATGCATGTGATGAGATTTTAGCAAAGAATATACTATTTTATCTGAGGAATTTTCTCGTGTTCGGAACAGATTTTGAATTTTTATGGAACCGATTGCTTCAGGATATATTGGCAGGGGGTGGCGATTTAAAAAAAAAGAATAATTAGGAGAGCTTGAAGCTAATTTTGTTAAAACTTGAGAATTCATAATTTACATGGTGAATGTAAACTTTTGTGAAATTTTTCGGTAAGAATCTTAAATTTCAGTGTTACAAAATGTTTGTTACTTATAATGTTAATGCAAGACTGGTCAAAATGTACAATCTAGACATTTTTGCCTTCTCCATCATCTAATTTCACAAATACAATATAAAAACTAAAACAATAAGTAAGGTACGTGTACCGATTGTGGCCCAGGTTCCCAATATGGCCCACCCCCGAGATCTCGGCAGCTTTCCGTTGGTGCGACTAGATGGCACTGTAAACTATATCCTCATGACGAGTGGAATCATGTTTGCCCGACTGAGTTGTGTGCGAGTGGCGTGACCTGCAGCAACTGCAGTTGAAGTGTAAAATTGAGCACGAAAATAGGTTGCTGTTATTTTAGCAAGGTAAGTAATGTTGCGTTTCAGTATATATTGTTGAAAAGCTAATCAGTACAAGGCATGGATAATGTAGCTAAGTAAGCATACGTGAACATAACAGGTGTGTGACACAATGCATTGCATTGTTTAACTAGCAGGAGCCAAAAAATGTAAAGACGTCAGTAGTGCGCAATATGGCCCGCCATAGGAAGATAGTTTTGCGGCAAGAACTGTTTGTTACGGCAGCTACCAATTCCAACACGAAGATTAATACCAATAAGAAGATGAAAATCAAACCAAAGAAAGTGACTTCACGTGTCAAGCGCCCAGCCCTTCAGCAGCTTGTTTCCAATAGTCATGACGAACCGACACCGGGTTGTTCCACGTCTTTTGACTCTTGGTTTTGTAACCTTTGTCAGGAAGACAGGGTTGCAGACATGCGTCTTTGTGTGTCGTGTCACAAATACGTACATTAAGAATGTGTGGAACTCACCGCTAAAGATCATGGACCATTTCTTTGTCCCTCGTGTGAAACGTGACTTTATGAACTTCTTCGTTTGTGTTACTTTTTGTTTATTCATCTTTTTTCTTATATCTTTAGTTGATTTCCACGCATTTTGACATTTTGTATTAATATCATATTTTTCGTTTTGTAATGGCACATAAACTATATATATGGTAAGGTATATCACTATGTAGCATATATGAGTAATAGAGAAAGATTACACAGCACTTTTGTCATACGCTTTTGTTTTCAATAGTGGGCCATATTGGGAATACCCTGTGGGCCATATTGGGAACATGATGTTCCCAATATGGCCCACTGGCAACATTTAAGTTTTCGATTTATTACATTTATACGTCATTTCTAGGAAGCATTTTTTTTCATTTGTCCAAATAGTCTTGCTATTTGATGGTTCAGTCCATTCGTGCGAATAAATTGTCTCTCTTAGTGAAAAAGAATCAACAAAGCTTAGGTGGGTCATATTCGGGCCCCCTACCTTAATACAATTATGAAATTAAAAAAAAACATACTTTAAGATGTTCATTTTTCTTCCTTTCATTCAGCATGTAAAGTTTTTGCTCTATAATGGGCCGGACGATCCATGCAGCCCATAACATTGGGGGAGGACGTGTCCCCTCTCATCCTCCGGTTTTGATGCCAATATATACTGCGTGCTAGTGGTAATAGAATTAATATATTTGGAGATATAGTGGCTGTCTCGAAGAGCAATTAAATATACGGGACTTATAAAATTTGCTGAAGAATTGTACTGATAATTTTAGACATAACCAGTACTATAGAGCGTTTTTTCTCTTATCTAAATAGAATTAGAAAATAAATAGAATACCTATTTGGATTCAAGATCTATTTTCACAAGCTGAACTGATCTTACTTAATGATTTACCTCTAAGATTGCCAAAATTTATAGTTTAGTTCATATTAAGACGTAATGACTGAGCGAAGGGCTACCAACACAAACTTATCATAATAACGGTTTAACATGCTATTTACTTTTAATAACTTGAAATTACAGAAAGTCGTTATTTAAATTCATAAGTCGTGTAATTTTAACTTATGCTACCACTCAGAATAAGTTAAAACTGCAAAGTTAAAAATTGCAAACAAGTAAGTTATTTTAAAGTAATTAGGACAAAGTTGCATCTTATAGTAAGTATTTACTCGTACCTTTTCCAAATGGTCCATATAACTTTTTATGTTTGACAATACTAAATCATGCTATAAGTCTTCTGAATATAAAATTTTCCTAAATCAGAACTTTTAAAACTCTCTTGAATAAGGACTTTCCAAAATATTCCTACATACTCATAACAGTGTTTAGCTAATATGTATTTTTAGGAGACTTATGCGATCTTACAACGTCGTATAATAGTGTTTTTCAAATGAAAAGAGATTTCACTCAGAACAAATCACAATATGCGTTTCAATAACGCAAGACCGCCTCTCACCGTCCACCTTCCCCTCTTCTAATCCGTTTTCTCTCTTGCTTGCTTTTGAGTTAAACCGAACACATCAACCGTAATGTTTGTTGTCCACTATGGAAGAATACGAATTCGTAATATTTGACGTATCACTGAGCAACAAGTAACTCACTCTAGGGGTGTTTGGAAACTCGAAGTCAATTTCGGTATTCGGAATTGTTAATATTTCAGAAATTTCCGTCACTTCGTCTTTTTGACACTCTTGAATTCCGACTATCCAAAACTCCGATTATTCCGTATGCAGAATTTTTGGAAATTACGAATACGCTAAAAAGGGTAAGTTGTAGACAGTAATTTTGCATTACATAGCTCAGTGAGTGCACACGTAACTTCTGTAACTTCTTTTCACCAATTGTTCAGGCTACTTTTTCAAATTTCTCGAACTTTTAACTCATGTCTCAGTTTTAAAATTCTGTGATGTTCACTGTCCGAAATTTCCGAATCATAAAAATTATATTCCAGTTTCGGAATTTCCGAATTTAGGTTTCCAACCCCTTCCCACTAAATCATTCACGATGGGTAATGACAGGTGAAAGAAATGTTCACGTTACAATAAATGATTTGTTATTTTCATTATCTTTTATTATTATTATTATTATTGTTATTATTATTATTATTGTAGTACTATAATAGCTGGAGACGATGATGAATTCATGGACCAAACAAATATTGATACGTTATTGGAAAAGCTGATTAACTATAGTCATTAAGATCTGAATACAGCAGTACCTATATTGTATTGCAACACTGTCGTATATTATTCTCATGATTCAATGCTGTGAGTTGAAGTACTGCGCGATATTACCCTCACATACGAGGCACAATGATAGTAATTCAAGCGCGAATTTACACGGAAAAGTGTACTTGGGGTGGTGGTGAAGAAATCCGGAAATAAAACTATTCACCGAGCCGCCGTATGTCAGTGGTAGAGCATTGGCGTAGCGTTCGAGAGGACGTGGGTTCGATCCCAGCGACAGAACATCCTGACTGAGGCTTTTCCAGGGATTTTCTTCAATCACACCAGGCACCTTCAATATAAGCCCTGGCCGACACCTTCCCGCATCGTTTCCTCTCTCATACCCCGGCTTGAGCCTTAGATGTCTAAAGGCCATAAATAACATTCAAATGAAACTATTCATTAATTGCCGTTAGGTTGCTCCCTACACAGTAAGGAAAATGAATGTGTTAATTCAACACTTTTCGGTGTCCGAGCGTGACTACCACTTTTTGTGTTAAATCAACACATCATACAGTGTTGATTAGACATTAAGTATTTGCCTGTCGTCATCTTGATCGCTTGCTTTCATAGAAATGGAACACGTTCTCAATAAATGGGAATTATTATCCTTAATTGACAAATGAAAAGTAACTAACCAATGGCATAAGTCATGCTAGTAACTTTGTGTTTGGGGTTCAGCAACAGATTTTTTTATTCCTATACTGTCTGAATCTAGTGTTTTTTTTCTGTTTGCCCAAACAGTAAGACGTTGAACTTCTAATTCAGCAACCCAAATTCAAATATCACTGCTGCCTTAACCGTTTTGTTTGCTGCTAGTACGGACATCAACACTGTGTGTTGTGTTGATTTAACATAAAGAAGTGGTAGTCACGCCGGGGCAGCGAAAAGTGTTGAATTAACATAGGCATATTTTACTATCTACTCTGCCTTCCCAGGAAATAACATAGAATGATATATGGAGTATAGAATGACGTTTATGTATGATTTTGCTCTGTTTTCATATATTGGTTCTGTAATTGTAGCTTTCAGAAGACTGGATATCAGTTCACTTCAATTTTCCCTATGAATTAGGTGTAACAACAGTCATAAATATTCTCGGGACGTTGCGTTTAATTTTATACTTAATACTTTGAGTGCCAACTTTGTTTCTTTCATAAGTTTCATAATTTATTTGTTATTTTAAGTCTTTTCTATTAAATTTGACATTAGGGGCACGAGCACACAGGAAATACGCTGATACACAATGCGTGTAAGAGGAATAGTTGCGGGACATACTCGTAGGTATTCAAGCACAATGACATCTATTGCGTTTATCTCCAAGTAATTTTGTGCGAATATTGATTCCAACTGTGTGTAGTGCCAGAGGGACAGAAACGGATTTTAATATACCAACATTTTTTTCTAATGGTATACTGCGAATATCTTGTAGGGCACATACTCACGATGCTAGTGAAAGGGTTATGTGGGACTTTGTATTTATCCACTGGTATATTTATGTAGGATATATCAATCGAAATCATTCAGCAATGTAATCTTATGCTCAGGGAATTACCAAGCAATTCTGTGTGAGGATTGTTTTCAATCAAGCGTAGTATAAGAAGGATGCATTGCAATATACCTATGCGTTTTTGAATGGCTTATAGCGAACACTACATTTGTGAGCAGGCATTGCATGTCTGAGAGATAACATATGACTGCCTGCCTGTCCCAAAAATGTACGTTAAATCAATATTCCCGGAATTCATACTTTCGCGAGTGTATGCACTATAATTGCTTAAAAGCCCTCAAAACAAATTATTAGATTTAGTTTCCACAATTTCTTACGTAAGTTGAAATTACACAGAAAAATTATCTTCATTCTAGCAGGGTGAATAATTTGTGTTCACATATAAAGCATTTGTGTGAAATACGTAGTCACTGTTTAATAGCGAATTAATCGTTTTAAAACTTTAACGAAATTATATGATTTTAGTTAATTTTCACTGAAACCTTGTTTAAAAAATAATAAGTTACTTTATTGTTTAAATTGGAAACCAGAAACTATATCTGTAATGTTGCATAAAACTGCTTGAAGTTCATGTAATTATCAAAACGTAATAATAAAGTCTAATTCTTTGTGTTGTTCTTTTACTAATGAAACAAACTTGCTCACTGCCATGGCCACAAAAAAAGAAGTCTTCTAGCGAACATTGTTCGTGGAAACCACCTGATCTTGACCCTGTTCATTTAAGGCTTTTATGAACTTGAATGATGGCAATGACTTCATCTGAACATCGTGTTTTCTGTATCTGTTTTCACTTTCAGATATAGACAAGTATGTCAAGAACAAAGTGGATTATTATCCAAGGCATCGAAGCATAGTGTTTGTAATTACGTAAAACTGTAATACTAGATCCTTATACAATGAAAAGCGATATGACCTGTAGCCACATCAATACAGATATGACCTGTAGCTATTGAATCTTGCTTGGCCCGGTGACTGAATGACATAAATTAAAAGATATGATTTATTCAAGTACAAGAATAGAGTAAATGAGAATCAAGCTTTACCGACGAAGTGATCAGTAATAATAATAAAGAATTTGTAAAATTATTAATATTACTAATTACTTTAAGTTTTTCTGTGTTTTCAAGTAGATTTACGTAAGCGTATCACTTTGACTGTGATACTATAATTTATACTGCAGTGTTGTTCTTTTTTGTATTTGCCGTTCAGTAATGCAAATTTAATTTCACAGTCAAAATGACACATTTAACTAAATGTATTTGAAGAGGTAGAAAAGATAAACGTATCAGCAATAACGATTATTTGGCAGATTCATTCTCTGTTGAAATTTATTTATACAAGCTCGCAACGGATGTCGCAATTTCTTGATTACAAAGAATACAGTTTTAGTTAACTTTTTGCAGAAACTTAAAAATATTTTCTTAGACATGTAAAATCGAAACCATCTGAACCATTATACAAATAAGAACTTTAAACAATTTCTCATTGAAACACTTTGATACATAGTACATTATTTATGTGAAATTTAAAATCCAATCTACAGATAATACAAAAAAGTACACGTATGGACAATGTGAAAAATATTAAGATAATTGTCTAAGGATTTTAGAATGAATGGAACCATGTTTCTTCATTTATTAAGAAACTTAATGGAGTATAATTTATTCATCATACTGCTTAAAGAAATATATCTTATTAATTTCGAAACAATTCACAAATTTGAAGGTCCGTATAGGCCTAGATGTTTATCATAGGAATCAACAATAAAAATATCTAAAGAGAATGTAATTCGAGTACTGGGCGGTGAAGGAATACCATAACGAACAGAAATTATAATTAACTTGATGATGATTTTGGTGGAGTTGAGGTGTCATTCAATTTTTTTTATCCCGAAATATTAATGTTGGATGGAATATTAATCAAAATCTATTGGATAAAAACATTTTCCTAAACAACAAGAATAATTATTAACAACATGGGATTCTTTCGTACAGAATGAATAAAGGAGTGAAAATCTTTTTACTTTTATTTTTCTAATCCTTGTCAAGTAATTTCCTTCGAACATAAAAATCTATTGAAAACAAATCTTGTTGTAAGGTTGTAAGGTGTTGTAAGTCTCCTGTTGTAAGGTGAAGTGGTATTTAATCTCTATTTTATCTTCGTATTATTTTTAACTTGTTTGAACTTTTTGAGTAGGGAATTTAAAGCTCAAGAGATGCAATGATTCTTCGTTAAAATGTATCAAATAGCCTTTCTAAAGCCCGATTGTAGTCTAAACTGCGACAAACATTTTGTATTATTCTACAGTAACTTAAAAGTATGATCACGATGATATAAATCATAGAAGGAATATTTCCTCTTGTTAATCTTGACGTGATTTTATACTGTGTTACTGTCATCTGTTTTTCATTGCCCGGTACTTCTCTGCAATCTAATGCATTTCTCTTTTGGTACATCAGAATAAAAGTCACCAGAATATGATTAATTATTTCTTCCTCACTCTCAAAGTGTAAGTTGTCCAGTGTAAACAACTTGGTTCAGTAAGTAAAAACTGGACATGGAAAATAGATAATAAACATATCTGCCGTAAACTCTTTATAGTGCAATTAGTATAATCATCTTGTCTTGCTAGTGAGACTATAATCTGTCTTGACTAACTCAAGGTCAGTCAAATATTATATTTATAAAATTTAATGTTACTGAGATACAAATATTTATCCTGCATTATTGCATGTATAATTATATTGAAAAAAAAATGCTCGTAACAGTGTACATCATTTTACATTTATTATGTAGTTCCTTTTATCGGACTAACTCCTATTGGAGATTAACTTATGGCCGTGCTTTCCAAGTTGGAATACAGCAACTAAATTATATATTTCAAAACTAGTTTTTACTACTTTTTACATCACGTGAAAAATGACGTGTTAATGTTGTATTTCAAATCATTTCTTTGACAGTGTGTATTGCTACAATAATCAACTAAATACTTACAAATAATATTTACTTTTCTCGATTAATTAATTATTGTGTTATCCTCTTTTATTAATGCTTTATTCAATATTCAGCACATAAAAAATAATTATTCTAAATTAATAGCATACTCTTGAACGCCAAAACTCAAATTTAATGTTTTTATTTAACCGCCTTTCACAGAATACCATGAATTCAGGGGGTCCGCGATTCGTAAAGATTGGGATCTACTGCCTTACATTATCACTTCGAAAGTAGCAAAAATTATTAGGAAACATTCAATAATTATATAAAATTCAGTTTGAAATAAGGATCAATACGTTTAAAATGTATAGTTTGAAAATGTCTTATAAAAGTATTTTCAAAATCTTTATACACTCAAACACTAAAAGTTATGAGATAACAATACGATTGAGTAGTACCACTGTCATGTAATGGCTTAGGTGACTGCTAAGTACTCGATCAGTTTTCAGGTGTTATCTCATGAGTCAGGTTGAACACAGGTTTGTCTGATTATGGCAAAGGGACGTGAATTATAAGAGATTCAACGGGGAATTATAGTGGAAGCTAGATGGATGTGAAACGCCATTTCCGAAGTTCTGTGATCGCTCAATCCATAGTGTCTTGTGTGTACCGAAAATACCTCACGGAAGCCATTAGCACCACAGTGAATAGTGTAGATGGATGCTTAATATAATTGGGTAAAAAACGAACTGCACATTTAAATCACATCCAAATTCAATGCGGCAGTTACAAGACTCATATTCAGAAGGTCAGTGCTGCGTTCTTTAGCTTCCATAGTGTATGGTAAAAGACACATCAGAATGCATCTGTTAACAAAATGGCAACAGACACAACGCCTCGTCTGAGCTCGTGAACCCGATAATTGGACCTATAAGACTGTTAAAATGCAGTGTCTTCCGGAGAGTCACGGAACAAGTTGTATTTAGCTGATGGTAGGGTTCGGGTGACGAGTAGATCCATGAGATATGCACAACAATTGGCAAGAAGACACCGTACTAACTGATGGTTGTTCCATACTGGCATGATTTGTATCTACAACATGACGTTGGCTAAGTGTTATCTATGTTGCATTGCTTAGTGACCATTTAAACCTTTCGTGAACTAGATGTAGCCCCACAATGCTGGAATATTCCAGATAATGTAGTTTTAGGTCCAGAATTGGTTAGAGCGAGGAGCATTGTGATGAGCGAGGAGCATTTCGACGAATGATGAAGCCACCACATTTGCTCGACATTAAATCAATCTAGCGTTTAGAGAAAGTGATAAAGAGTTTCAGTCATACTCAATATTTCTGAGCTTACAAGTAACAGGAAGCTGTGGGCGCCTGTAGCGGTCTTCTGACCAATTGTGGAATCAACGAGATGTCAAGTTGCTGCGTTTCGCTCGACTATATCGAGGTCCTACATGGCCATGGCTTCTGAAAGTGAACCGTAAAGTCTCTTGATATTTATTATTTGAAAATATCTTTTGGTAAGAATTTTAAAATTATTTTTAAGTATAATGAGGTTATTTTATTGAAGAAAATTAAAAATAGATATATTTCTTAACATTATTGTGATATTATTTTTTTTAAACACGTTTTTCAAATAATTGATTTAAGGTAAACTGCATTAATAATAGTGAGCTACATGACTGGGGTGGATTTAAATGTCACTCCAGAATTAATGTATTCATTATACTAACTGAGAAAAGGTAGTTCTTCAAAATATGATGATGAAAGATGTTAATAATGAATTGCGCATCAATGAAGTCTAGCACATTTCTATAGTTTTCATATCAGAACAGCTACTGTTTTCAATACACTATCGTGTATTTCACTTTAAACTATTCCATCAAAACTTCATTCATTATGGCTAAAACACTACATAATTTGTGTAAGACCGAGTGGTCAACTTTTTAAATCTTTTTACAACATTTTATACATAAGGAGAATCGGAATAACCCTGCTTCGTACCTCCATCATTGTAGACATCCATCTTCTTCTTCATCTAAACTCTATCACAAGTTACGGTACATCATTCTTGTTTTATCCTTTCTGCCGTAATCCTTCAACACATAAAATATCTATGTGTTTCTCGATATACGTAAACTTAATATTACTATGAATTCGTTGTGCAACACTATCAGCAAACATTTCGAAAACTGAAGTATATTTGTAAGATGTTAAAGAATTATTCGTAACCTCATACTTATTACAATAGTGTCCGTAAACGATGCCTACATCAGCTAATGCTACAGCATAAATATATTTCTAAAATTATTTTAATATATTTTCACCTATTTATATATATAAAAAAGTTTTTAATATTATTTCTACCAAAATATTAATAAATTATTTAAGCCCTGATTAAATTGAATTGGACTTTTTATTTATGGACTTTAGGCATTTAAGGCTCTTAAGTAGTGATGTTTGTAAGATTTAGTAAACGTGACTGATACGCAGTCGAAAATACATTTTCTCCCATACCTTTCTTGTTAAGAATTTGATAGAAATTCAATATGTTGGACTTACTTTATATGCTATTTTGAATTTAGCAGATATTGCTAAGGAAAATATTGATGTTGACTGAAATTCTCACTTCCGGTTCCCATGCATTTAAAATTACAGAAATGTAAATAACAAAATTTTCATCTGAATATGTTAGATATTAAAGGAAAGGTCCGAAGAATATACTGTAATAAAGTAGCAAATATTATTCCGTAATCTTTTATGTCATCTTTTCATAAGCAAAAGAAAACAAAAAGTCTTCGGAAAATGAAAATAAATTCTATTTAAAATACGAAAATATATATTTATTTCAAATCCATGTAAAAATTCACCAAAATATCATAAATCTTTATAGTTATAACTCGAA
The DNA here is from genome assembly GCA_022664845.1 of Lepisma saccharinum. Lineage (NCBI taxonomy): Eukaryota > Metazoa > Arthropoda > Insecta > Zygentoma > Lepismatidae > Lepisma > Lepisma saccharinum. The sequence continues at coordinate 97,884 of JAGDQP010000458.1, read as the reverse complement.
TTTGTAATATAATGGGAAATGCGTTTCATTTCTTGCATACGGAACTGACATGTCTTTAAAAAACTTAAAATATAATTATACAAAATTTCTCTACAGCTTTTCTTCAGAGTTTCACACACGGTTTGTTCTTTTCGTTGAATTGAGCGTAAGACAATTTCTAAGTACTATGTTCATATTTCTTCTTAATCTCATTTCTATGAAGAAATATATTCTAAAGAAAGATGAGATTTAGGAAGGAAAGTTATCTGACTGCTTATGCTTCTTTTTGTTATTCTGACCCTCTTATTCGTCACAGATGATTGAATGAAATATCAGAGAAGAACCAAAAGCAAAGTGCGCATCTGATATGAACCAACGAAAGGAATGGCCTCATAAAAATTCAAAAGAAAATTTCGATTGCCATACTTCAAGGATAACGGCTTCGCTAAATAGATAAATAAATTTGAACGGTTAGAGGTCACTAACGATAGCAGAGTAGCACGACATTTTCATCTATTATTATTTTTGGTTCACTATAAAAAAATGTAACCTGTACATTTTTTGTGCACATTTTATCTGAAATTGACTTAGTTTTATGGAAAGTTTATCATGTCTTTCTAACGGTGAATGTTTACATTTTCTGTACACTTCGTTTTCACTATTTCTTTATGCGTATACACATTTTGTACCCAATATATTCTGGTAACATTAAGCTTATTCATTTAAGGATCGAACTACTTGAATCTATACCGAATAAAGTGACGAATTAGTTATTAATTCACATTAACTTGTAAAAAAAAATCCGTTTATTTACATCTTTACACACTGAAATTGTACAGAAATGATCAAAGACTCATTTTAGACGTGGAAAGAGCTGAATGAATTAACTTCACAAACGCTGAATGAACAATAACACACCCTTGCTTCTCTTCTTTCAGTTAGTTGTCTTATTTGTAGGGGATTAACCATCACTAGTCTATGCTTGTAAATTATAACACATTCTTCGTTCCTTTTCTTATTTACTTATTTAAATAAGTGGGCAATTAAGACACAGGTATATGCTCTTACAGAATATAACTACTAAGTGCATAATTACGAAATTCACATGTTTCTATAATGTTGAGAACCAATTTTAAAATATATAGCAATTAACTTTCTAAGCCAGTTTGTTTCGATCACAAATAAGACAAAATACTAATTTTTTCCGCTTGCGAAAGATATAGAAATCGTTTAGTAGAATATATTTTGTCGAATACCAGTTTTGTCTACGGCTGCAAAAACTAATATCCTTCTAACTAATTTAATAATAATAATAATAATAAACACATATACATTGAGTTATTTCCTTCGCACATCATACTTTTCTGCCAGAATTATTATACATATATAGATGGAATTACCCAGTTGTTTGCTAGGATAAGAATAATGAAAAAGTACGTAGATTGACGAAGAAAAATTTCCCATTTTCTGTGGGTAAAAACCAAGCTCCTAATATGACCTCTTTTTCTTTATTTTTGCTCAGACGGAAGGAATAAAAGCATGTAATTTTGTGTCATGAAACACAAAAGAAGCAAAACTGGTTTCTTCTTCTCTTTCAGTTTGGTCAAGCTGTCGTGATCATTAGTGGGCAAAGTTAACCAAATACTGAAGAGAAAAAAAAAGTTCAGTGCCTGTTCAGACATCCTGGATTAAGCCTCACTAGAATGTTCTTCTAACGCATTTTTTAAAAATGAGTCCTGACCTTGAACCATGAGTGTGTGATGAAGTCTCATCTCCACAAAAAGGCATCTATGTTTACGTTTTTTTTTTTGTTACAGTTTAGTTGTTCTAAAGTCTAGCCATGCAGTCTCAAGCACTAATTACAGTAAATGATAAAACGAGTGGAAATGAGATGATAATAATTTTATATAATTGTAACACGAATGAAATGCGTCGCTGAACACAGCCAATGAATATTTCATACATTTAATGTGCAGTAACAAATTGTGCCTTTTCTGCAACTTAACAACTAAGCTAATTACCATTAGCATGTTCGTGTTCAAAATTATTCTTCAGAGTAGCCGCGGACATAGTAGGATCTTGAAACAGCAGCTGTTTCTTTAAAAGTCCAGTAGCACACATACGTGTTTTCAACTTTGATTTTAGGTTCATTTCGTTGATTAACCGTTATCGGTGGTTCCACGACAAAAGACCGAATGTAAAAAAGGTGAACGACAAAAGAGCGACTCCAGAGAAAATACTACAAATAGGACGACTAACACAAAGACCGACTTACAAAATGAGCGACCAACTAAAAGAGCGAATGACAAAAAGAGCGACTACCGAAAGAGCGAATGCCAAAAGAGCAACTGATAAAAAGGCGACTACCAAACGAGCTAATAACAAAAAGGGCGAATGACAAAAAGAGAGAATGACAAAAGAGTACTACCAAAAAGGCGGATGCCGAAAGAACGACTACTGAAAGGGCGAATGCCAAAAGATATATTTTTGTCATATGGTGACTTGTTCAATTCAGTAGGAAATCAAAAACTGTAATTTTGTTTTCGCACGGTCCTTTACACTTTAATTGGATTCTATTGGTTAAATCTATTCTCACAAGCGACTGATTTTATTTTATTTTAAATGAACTGCTACTTACCTGGAGAAAAATGCTTAATTTCTCAAGAGTTGGCTTCATCAGCTGTTCACATCAGCCGGCAGGTATCTTAATAGATAGAGTCCTGGGTTGGTGTAGAATAAGTTATAACTACTACATCAATTGTACTTTTTCTAACATGATATGGTAAAGCCACCCATTTCTAATATTGAGACATTCCATTACGGTTTGTGTTGTAATTAACTGCGGTGAGTTATCACTTTATCAGAGTATGCTCGGTAACGAGTGAATATGCTTAAAAAACCAATAAAATGTAAGGAAGCTTCCATAATACTAAAACCTAAATGTAGTTTAATTTAACACCGACCAATAATCAATAGTGTTAGAATATTTTTATCGTTAATTTTTTATTTCAGCTCGAATAATATCCATAGTTTCGTAATTTTGATATGTTGCTTACATAATTGGACAGCGTTATGCATCACTAGACCAAGCGCCAAAAATTTGTTTAGAGATAATTCAGTCTACAGTTCATTAGCACTTACTAACCCATTAGGAATAATTCCTGGCAATCGTTGCGAACATATTGATAGTGATTTTCTTTTAAATAGTTCATATTTCCTAATTAAATACGACATGTAGAAAATGTTTAAGAAATGGCGCTTGGTCTCGTAATGCATAACGCTGTCCAATTATTTAATCATGCTTCATTTTATTGAAAGCTTAAACAATGGAGAATGTAGTAGTTTTCTGACGTCCTGAACGTCTGTATTTGAGGTAATAGGCATATTAATTGAATACCAAGTTTCTTATATTAGAGTTGCACTACATAGAAATAGTAGCTAAGTCAAGAGAAAAGTTAATTTACATAACATAACAGAGCTTAGCCAACTTAATTCTTTATTAAATACTTATAAATTTATATTTTCTTGTTTGTTGCTACTTTAAAGCATTGTTGAAAAGTGTAGAGAAGGTTATTTTTAGCGTGAAAGAGCGCTGCTGAATTTTTGATTTGACCTTTATTTCGGCTATAAATTAGAAATTTAATTTTTTTAAAATTCATTCGTTCGCCTAAAACATCATATTCGATTATAATTAACATTTTGTTGTTTAGGAATATGTTTTATTAAGTTCAGTTTAAAATTATGATGTGCAATTACCGGCAGATAGCCACGATTTTTCTCTGCAATCGAACGATTTTATAGTCTTTACTTGTTAACAGCTGTTAACTACGTTCGCGTCTCGTGTTGCCACCTCACTATTATAGCGAGGGATCCTAACTATCTATTTGTATGAATGTTCGTTTATCTAAAATTGTTAGTAATTGGTTGTTAATGGTGAAATTGTATGATTTTAATAAACAGGATGTGTTGACTGGCTTTTCAAAATTAATACAAATTAGGAAAACTTTCATGGTTGTAATTACTTCAAAGAGGTCAGAATATCTGAATGATAGAAATTATCGATTCGTTTCGTTGCGATACCATATGTAACGGTAATCGTGAAGAGTTTCAGTTTTATCACTTTAGTTTTCTGGGTATTACTTTCTTGAAAACAATTAATTGGAAATAGTTAACTTTGATATATGTAATGATTAAAGCTAGGAAGTTTAGGCATTTATTTTACTTGAAATAGGAAGGCAAAACGACATTTATTATTTATATGTTTTTTTTTTTAAATATGATTTACCCTACTTTCTTTCAATATCCTATATTAAGCATATCATTCTACACCACATCACGATGCTCTTTATTGATTGTACACCTCCCCAAGTAGTTTCTTCAAGTTTTCACCACATATTAAGTCTTCTGCCTCTCTTCACTTTTGAAAATAATATTTCAGTACCCACACAAGAAAGATGAGAATATATAAAAGAATAACTTAATAAGAAAAAAATAATAACTTACTCTAGATTCTTGTTTGCACCCATGACAGATTTGCATTTGCAAACACTTTCAACAGTTTGTTTATTGTTTCTGACACAATATCCACCGTTGTCATCAGTTTCTCGTATATCTTCTCAAGTTTTATTATTGCTTATTGTAACGTAGCGTAGTATGCGTGATCTGCCAGGGCGTCAGCCAGTGACAGGTCTTAATGCCATGAATTGTACCAGATATTCATAAAACATTAAAGCAGTGAAGGAAGACAGTAAATGAGAGGCGATACACGAAGTCAGCAAATACTTAAAGAATCACCCAACTTGAAATTCTAACATGACCAAAACATGGCAGGTTTTCCACAAGATTAACGTACGTACTAATGTAGCTGGAATCGGTCAAGCCGTTATTAGACGTCGAGCCGTAGTTCAACGTTGAAATTTTTAAAACATTTTTTGCCTGAAACCACAGTTGCCTAAAGACCTTAAAATAAATTCAAATTTCAAACGTTCTTAAGAACTTTGTGAATGTTACACCTGTTTTCAACACTGCATATTGTGCTTCACACTTGCTTTTTATTATCACTAGGATATATAAAATATTATATAAATATACATAATGCCTTTTAAACAATAAAACTTTATACCAAGTTGGCAACATTTTCAACTCAATGACATCACAATTTAAACAAACCAACTTCCAACAACAAACATTTACTTTAATGTAACGTTTATGGTTTACATAAAATATTTTATGTTTCACTTAGCATTGTAGCAAGTCGATTTTAGGCTCAGAGCTGGATTCCCCATGCATCTTAAAAATAAAGCTGTTTCGCACTTTAACTTTGCACGTTTTCTCAAAATCATCCTGTACGTAATTGGGAGATTATTTGAACAAATAAAAAATTTCACGATTCATGAAATAGCACAGAAATAACGTCATAGCACAAAATCCACTTAATCTAGGTGCTGATTTAAGGTACTCGGCGTAGCAACAATATTAACTTAAAGATTAAGTTCACTGCGATTAATTTCACGACAAAGGTAGTTGGTTAATGCGGATGCCAAAAATATATTTAGAGCTGAGTGTATAACGCTGTTGCTAAACTTTTGTAAACTTTATTTTGTATGAGCCCTTTTAGTAATTATAGCCCTTTACCTACAAAACCATGTCAAGAGATTCCGGACATGGAAATAAAAAGTATAGACAATCAGGGTTGGACAAATGCTTCGTTCCGGCTCTTTAGGCTTCCGAAAGTATGCGAAAATGAGCTGTAGAGCTTGATACTTCCAATACCATTAAGAGTAGACAGGCGGCACGTACCCTCAAAGACTACCTGCTCCATCGAAAAATGCCTATTGCAGCATTGCGAAATAGATGCGCAAGGGTTTCCCCAAAGGAAATAAGGGGATCTCAGAGATCGTGGAGTTAATGGTGGATCGAAATAAGGAAGAGTAAGATGCATTTCCGTATGAGTAAAAATGATAGACGTAGTCACGGTCATCCACAGCTTCTTTTACTGATAACTACACCAAAAGTTAGTTAAAATATATGGAATTCCTACTCCTGTTTGCTATTCAATGTCAAAACTTTTGATAAAATCGTTCCGCAAATGAAATCTGTTTGAGATATCGACCTGGCGCAAACGAACTATTGTTACTTGTTGCAAAGTGGCCCAATTCATGCTTATTTACCAACTTTACTGAAGAAAATCTCTGGGAATCCAAAGTTCATTTACGTATAGTGCCGAAACGAAACATTTGTGGGCCCTCGATTGACTATTCTCTGTTTCTTATTTTCATGTCAGGAATCTAGTGAGGTGTATTTGTAGGTGTTATTTTGCAATCCTGTGCAGATGTCAAATGCTTTCTAAAAAGCCGTATATCGTTGTCTCGAGAGCACTTGCCAAGTGAACAAACTCTTTGCCCTCGTTTGCTCTTGTGTTTTGAAGTAAACCGCATTCATCTTTTCTCTAATGTTAACATTTAAACAGTTATTATCAGAGAGTATATTTCCAGCCAGTTTTAATACTGATACTTGGCAAAATCAGTTACTCTTATCATCGCCACTTTCTCTTTGTGGTGGTATTTTCTACCAACTTACTATTTTTAAAGACTAAATGGATGCATTGAAAATTAGATTGAGTTTATATAACTTTTACTTTCTTGAGGTTGGAAAATATCGCTGAGTACCATTAATACGTGGCTTGAAGGTAATATGTATAGAAAGTATAGTTACTGCATAGCAAAAGGGAAGAAGTTCTACAATTATTTGAGAATCTTTGCTATCGAGTTTCGACATCAGGATATTTTCACGGACAGTGTCACGGAGCCCAGGCGGAACCTTCGCGGAGCCCCAGGACTCAGCGGAGCACACTTTGAGAACCGCTGGGCTAGAGGAATGTCGGAATGATATATGTCGGAGAGATATTTCACTCTTCCTCTTATTTTTCAAATGCAATGTAAATAATATGCATAAGAAAAGTCTTAAATGCACTCGCTCCAAGTATGCTGTAAATACGTACACTACCTGAAGGAACTGTTTCGTAAACGTTGCATTTTATCTTTCATTGACTTACATTGATCAATCAGACAGGCAGCTATAGTCTGTGCGTTATTTCACGTGAAATCAACACAATTAACAAAATTCTTCCTCACCTTCTCAAATTTCTATGATTTTTAATTTATTGTTAGTAAACGCTGGGAATATTAAAAAATATTATTATTATTATTTTCAGATTTTTCTATGAAAGTTGAAAAATCACAAAAATGTCACATATTCCTTTTCAACATGTATTATTACTCTGTAATGGTTGGTGCTAGAGAGTTCGGAGAGGGTTCATTTTATAGCTTTTATTTGATATGACATCTGATAGGGCTGCACAAAATTTTGCATCCCGAAAATTATCTCGAAATCAAACATCTCAATTTAAAAAAAAAAGACTTATAGGTTGGTCGTACCTCTCTACAGCTACCATGAAAATTGTAATTTGGGCCGGTAATGGGATCGTGTGATATAACATATTTTTCTTATATGCCTGGAGGAGAAAAGTCACTAGCGGTCCACATTAAGATAAATAAAACATTTGGTAAACTGTATTTTTAGGTTATTTTAGTAATCAATGACTTCGGCCCGTCTCGAACTGTTAAGTTTCTAAAATCCACAAACATCCGTACCCCAGTCAGGATTCGAACCCGAAACCTGGAGTTGCTGGCCTGACGCCTCAAACTAAACGGCTACCGAGGTTGGCTCCGTATTTAAAATTTGGATTATTTATGGACTTTAGCGTTAGGTATCTATACTTCAAGCTGGGACTGACGAGAAACACTAGATCCACATTAAGAATATTACTTATTATTGGAATAAGGTACCTCGATCTTGGAACGGGGACCCGGATTGGTATCCTACAAAGTGAAACTGAGGATCCTTATTTGATACTTGGAACCGGGTACCCGGATCTGAATCCAGAAACCGGATACCAGGTTCCAGGATACAAGTACCCGGTTCCACGAACCAGATCCGAGTCCTCAGTTTTATTTTCGAGATACGAATCCGGGTCCCGGTTCCAATATTACATGCCCGAACAGGATCTATGTGTTCATCCCTATTATATACCAGTTCATCATATAATAATCTTAATGTGTATCTAGGATTTTCCCTCAATCATACAAGGACAAATATCGGATTGATATCTTCAACTTCAGCTCTGATCAATTTCTTATTGCATCCTTTCCCAGCCTGAACCATATATGCCTAACGCTAAAGGCCATAAATAATTCAAATTCTTGATGTGGACCGTTAGTGCCTTTTCCTCCCCAGACATATAGAAAAGATTTTATATCCCATGATCCCATTACCGTCTCAAATTACAATTTTCATGGTAGCTGTAAAGAGGTATGACCAACATATAAGATTTTTTTTTAAAAAAAAAATCGAGATCTCCGATTTGGAGAAAATCAAATTTTATGATTTTATGGATACAAAATTTTGTGCAACGCTGCCAATTGTCATATCTAATGAAAGCATATTACGAGAGCTTTAAAATGAACCGTCTCCGAGCTCCCTAGCATCAACCATTACAGAGTAATAATACATTTGTAAAGGAAAATGTGACTATTTTGTGATTTTTCAACTTTCATTGAACGAAAACCAATGAGTAAAGAAATCTAGCCATAATCCAAAAATCATAGAAATCTGAGAGGGTGCGGTAGACAAGGTGTGTTGAATTGACATGGAATGATCCATGTGCCATGTCACAGGGGATGACATGGAACGGACTGGGGTACAGTTGTGTGTTTGGCATCTAAATGTAAATTAAATAAATAGAAACTTAATTCTATGTTTCCTGAATACATTAGTTTGTATGTGTAAAATTATAACGCTCAAAGTAAAGGAAAGTACTGAAAATAAACAATAGAAAAATGTTACAAGTGTGATTCTCCAAGTTCACTCATATCGTGAAAATGCTCTTTCATGAAGAAATACCTTTAAAAATGATGAATTTTATTTAATAGGGACTTACAAGTACTCTAGTTTCAATTGTATGCAAAATTCTATTGAAATCACACAAAAATTTCTCTGGGATAGATTATGTTTACGGAAAGTAGAGAAGAAGGTCTATGGTCCAAATACGGTATAGTAGACGTTTTAGACTTTTATAAGCTTGTGTAGTACTGCTGACTGGAGACAAAAGTGTAAAACAGTTCCCCTACAACGAAGGTGGTGGTGGAATTCAGTTAGCGATAACGAGTTGGATGTGGTTGATTTATTTGTATGTTGTGCATGTTTTCAACAGGGGGAAAGTTTAATCAGGCATTTCTATTTCAGATTTTTAAACACAATAAAACCAAGTATGAAATGTTTTATAAGGTAAGTTGTATTTCTCGGAGACAGCATTCGTAGTCAGTATAAAGCAAAGAATAAATAATATTGCGTATTGAATTCTGTTTCGTCACGAAGCAACCCCTATGAATGGGCTAAATATGGACTACCATGCCTACCTACATCTTCATTTTAAGAGTTTTCTTCTCTTAGAACACAGTACTTGGAATTTCAAACCTACTAAGTTCTTTTCGTATTTTAACTGTTCCTGTCATAAAGGAACCTCTTGGTCATACAACTTCAAAGAAAATTTCGTTTCTTTACCTTCAATGATTTGGAAATTGGGTTTTTAGGGTGGCCATTTTGGATCCAAGTTGACGACTTTTTGAAAGTTTTCTTATATCGTCGTGACCTACCTTCAAGTAAAATTTCATTTATCCAGCTCAAACGGTATGCAAAATGGTATTTTGAACGGTCATTTTGGATCCAAGATGGCGACTATTCCCAAATGTTGTAATATTTCCCTAAACTACTCGTCATAATGCACCTTCATGCCAAAGTTTGTTTCTCTAGTTCAAACGGTGCGGAAAATAGTTTAAAACGTAGCCCAAGTTTAGTATTTTCCAAAATTAATGTTTTATTTTTTAATTTTTTATTTTTAATAAGAAAATTCTTGTGACACTCTGGCGAATTTGATATCTTGCCAAATTTTGTTTCGTAAGTGCACAAATATCTTCTTTCTAGATTTTTCACAAGCATTTCCGTCTTTCATTAATTTTATAGCAGCTTTACATTCATTTGTTTATTGGCCGAACAGTAGAGGTCTGCACGGGCTCAGACCTACAAAGTACAGATCACTTCGGGCTCGGGCCGTAAATTTTTATATGTTCAACGATACTTCTCGGGCCTAACTTTGTCAATATACTGTACAAAGATATTTATCAGGCCCTTCTTTCGGAAGAACTTTTAAAGCTCATCTAAATTTGTAACTCTGGTAAAACAGGAGACGCCCACACTAAAAATTTGATTATCACTGTGTAATGGAGAGAAAAACTAATTGTGTAGTGGGAAGAGAAAGTAAAAGGAACAGAAATAAATATACTTAGTCTGTGAAAATACTGTTTCTTATACTAAATTAAATGAACCAAAAGCATTCGGAACAAAGTTGTCTTGTTTTCATATTTTTAAGACAATGTCAGTTTGACCACTGATTTTCGATTCCTAAACAATTTCCTGAGGAGTGGCAGCTAATGGAGAACTCATGGCAGCTAAATGAAGAACAATAGAACTTGTTACACAAAAGCTTCAAGCACCGAAAAGGAAGCTAATAAATTCTCCAGCCTTTGTACTGCAATGGAAGGTCAAATAAAATTCAAGGTCGTAGTTCAGGTTGGACTAGTTTTCAAGGTGTAAGGGAATTCATTTTTACAATATTAATGTTATGCAATAAGATTATACGGAAGTTTAAATTGAAAGAGTTATTTTTTTAAAAAAATAGCGATCAAGGATATACAGAAAATATGAAAAGAAATGCGTAGATTTGTATTAAGATGGACTTTTAAAAAAAATAGTTACAACACCTTGACCTATGTGAACATCGTTGCTAGGGAGAGTATGGAAAAACATTTTATTCTTCCATATACATATTTCTATCCATTGGATTCTATATATTCTTCATTTGAATTTAAATTAAGGACTTTAGGCAGGGGTGCAGCCACGGCGCATAAATAGTGTATGTGCCCCCCCCCAATGAAAATAAGATTATCTACTGAAATTATACTAAAGTTTTAGTAAGTATAATTATACTAAGTTTCAGGCACTTCATCACAATATCTGTGGAGAAGCCCATGTGAAATCAGTCAACTTGGCTTCTCACCCCTTTCAAAAAATTAAAATATTTATATCCCTTATATAAGAATAGTTCAAAACGAATATTATTTTGTTTTTATACCAATCTATTAATTAATGACAGCCATTTTTGTATTACGGTGCATACCAAAATTTGTGTTTGCAGATGTTTACGGAAAATGTAGTACCTATATGCGGATTCGTTTATCAGAGAATATTCAAACAAAAACAATTATTTTCTTCAAAATTCGCTCGATAATTTAAGTCCCCTCCATGAGAAACCTAGAACGTAATCGAACTGGTCAAAATGGTATCCAAATGTGATTGTTGAAATAAAGACATTCCAGTTTTGAAGGCGATTTTTGGCGCTGGAAGAGATTGAATATCAAAGTTGATTTCTTGTGCACTATTAACATGTCAAATTATGTTTGAAGTTTCATATATGTATGCTTCCTTAATTTTCTACGAATTTAAGAAAATCGTAAAATTCATATTTTATGCATATTGGAGGCCCAATATCTTTGGTGCAAGAAACATAAAATTAGAATTTTTATATTTTTACACGTTAGACACTGTTAAGAGAAACTAAGGTAGAAATTTCAACTTTGACATTTGAGTTTGAAAAGAGTTGCAAATTTTCAAATTGGGTAGTGAATAATGCTCGTGCGTGCTTTGGCAATTGTTATATTACCACCAGAATACCAAAGAAAGATACGTAAATCAGAACCTTAAATGTCCTTGTAAGAGAGCTTAAAATATATATATATATATATATATATATATATATATATATATATATA
>JAGDQP010000458.1:32724-85560 GCA_022664845.1 Lepisma saccharinum | reverse complement strand
ATATATATATATATATATATATATATATATATATATATATATATACACACACATCCAGTGTTCAGTTGGCAACATGACTGCTCCGCATTTTCCACTCTGTCTTTTTCATTCCATTATGCAACTTAACCTTTGACAAAATATTGCCACCTTTCTATATATAAGTGTGTGTGTGTGTGTATGTGTGTGTGCGTATGCGCATGTGTGAAGCTATTGATACTCAACTATTTCAATTATCATTACAGTAGTAAAATCTTAATTCTAATGGTAATACAGAATCGCTTTTCAGAACCATTTCTGTATACGATTTACTAAATCACGCACAAGCATTATTTATCCCCAATTTGCAAATCTGTAACTCCCTTCAAACTCAAATATCAGAGTTAAAAATTATACAGTAGTTTCTCCTGACACAAATGTATAACGTGTGAAAAAATATTTTTTTATATATATTTTGTTCCACCAGAGATATTACGTCTCCAATATGCATAAAAGTCGAATTTGGGGATTAAAAAAAAAACATTAAGGAAGACTAAGCCGTCATATTTGTACACATTCAATATATTTTGATATGTAATAGTGTACAAGAAATCAACTTTGATATTCAATCCTTTCCAGGAGAGAAAGCGCCCTGAAAACTGGAATTGTTTGTATTTTGACAATCACATTTGGATGCCATTTTGACCAGTTCGATTACGTTTTAGCTTTTCATGCAGAGGACCAAAATTATCAAGCAGATGTTATTGAAAAGAATGGTTTTTGTTTGCTTTTCCTATGACAAACAAGTCCGCAGATATTACATTTTCCATAAATATCTGCTAAGATATTTTTTTGAATGCGCCTCCAAAAATAATACAAAAATGGCCACCATTAACCCTAGTATTACCTCCGAGGCCTACAAATTATTCTTTTAATTTTTTTTTACATTTCCAATTGGACAAAAAAAAGATAATGATATTGTTAGGCTTCAACCCCTTGGTGATACAACGTATTTGCTTTATTTTTAATGTTTGTCTTGTTCCAATTATAATGTAGGGCGCGTAAATAATGTGTTGTGGGCCTCAGAGCCCCCCTTCCCCCACTGGTAATAGTAAGGGGCTATTCACAGTATACAGTAAATGTCATATATGAAATAAAATGTAGTGTGAAGATGCCTTCGTGCATATGCTCTATTGTGCATAGGTACTTTTGGTCTTATTGATTGTTTTTCTATAAGAACTAGCAAAAGAAATATGTCATAGTTACTAAGGTAATAAAAAAATGTCATATATCCTATAACACATAGATATAGTTGGTAACACTGTACTTAGAAACATCGTAATAAAATAGAAGAAAACTATGTGATGTCTGAGACACAAAAAGTTCATATCAGACAGTATAAAATAGTTTCCATGAGAAATATTGACATTTTACTTGTAGGCCTCAGAGGCCCCCAACCTTGGTAATCAATGTTACCCAAAAATACCTTGGTAATGCTAGGGTTAATCAATCGTTTGGTATAAAAATAAAAGAATATCCGTTTTGAACTATTGTTATGTAAGGGATATAAGTATTATCATTAATATTTTGAAAGGAGTCGAGCAGCCAAGCTAGACAATTTTACATAAACAATGCACTAAACCTTGGTTGATAAAACGTTGAAATATTTGGATAAACACGAAGTATATGATACTCTTTGGTATTTCTAGAGGTGCCATCTCGTAAGCAAACATGAGGCCCCGCCGCGACAAGTTTTCTGGCTACACCGCTAACTTTAGGCAACTTTGGCTCAGAACGTACATATTCATGTTTAGAAAAATGAGTTTAAAATCCTATGTTAGAAAGTTTACTGAAGCATCTGCAATTTAAATTTCGTTCTGCTTATCCAAGACAGATGAGACAATTCGATTGTTATAAACTCGCGCACATGCTAAATGGGAAGTGATTCTTGAGGTAAAAGGAAAAGGAAAATTATATGATATCAATTGTTATCATCTGGAATCTCCTGTTGACGCCACAGCCCGAAGAAAATTATAAAATTTTGGCAACACCGCACCATAGGAGGAAATAAATTGATGGTTGCGTGGAGTAGAAGAAACTGTTTCTCAACTTTAAATCAATTTTGTGCTGCCCGGGAAACGAATACCAAATATTAACAATCTACGCTTTCCAGACTAGAAAATGTTAATTTAGAACGTAAGCAGATCATTGTGCAAGATTGAAAAGAATCCCAGAGGGTTATTGACTCAAGACATTGACAAGTAAGAACATTTGAACAAGAAGAATTGTATTATTTTTAAAGTTGGCAACGCTGGTGAGTTTCGTAAAATCTTTTCTTGGTGGAACTCTACGTGATGGTAGAAGACTGTATATAAAATTATAGCACTCTGTCCACATTAGTTACTGAGATCCGTTGATTATTGAGTGAGTTGGTGATTTTCAATTATCAATTTTATATATATATATATAAATAATAAATAAATCACAGTCATATTCAATCCACTAGTGGATGAGGCCTCTCCCCGAAGGGAGGAGTTGGTCTACTGCTCCCACGCTGACCAGACGGATTGGGAGAGGAGAGCCGAAGCTCTCACTGTGATCGCCAGTGTATTTCATTCACAGCAGCTCCCCAATTGTCCTCACGATGCTGGGTCAACACCGAAATTTTTGAGCCCCCACCGGGAATCCAACACGAGACCGCTCGCACTGAAGTCGAGCGCGCTACCGACTAGGCTACGCAGAAGCTCATATATATGAACTTTAGGCATCATTGACCCAGACCGCTCTACTGACGTGTTTGTCATGCATATAAAATCATATGCACACCTCATTATATGAACTGAAGATTTTTTGTTACTGAACGCAGGTTATTCACTGAGCGACCATAGTTTATTTGGTAGAGTGACCCAGACTGAAGATCCCAGCAGTCATTCATCCAGACTGAAGATTTGACAGGGTTTTCCCTCAATCACATCAGGCCAGGATGGTTCCTCCAAATTCTATCTCATGCCAAATAGTATAGTTCAGTAGTAACTTGGCAGCTTTTGATTCCGGAAATCCCTGATCAAAATCTTAGCAAAAGGCTTCTGACGGTCTTCTGCAGCCTCACTTCTATGCTTTGATAAGAATGTTAAGACAATTCTTTATGACTGCTGATTAGATCCTATTTCCGTACAGTATGGTAGGTGCGTTGGAAAGAAAATAAAACCTGTTTCACATAATGCAAGAGGGCATATACGCGTCATAATTAAAAACATGGACTCAAAATCCACTTTATACGAATATGTTGCTCTGCATAGCGAAACATTTTGAATTTAACGTTTTGTGACTTTTGCAGGTTTCTTTACAATGACAATAATAAATAATAAAACAACTAAATGCCGTAAACGAAAAGTAGATTTCGTTTTCCAGTGTATTATATAAAGAGAAGTAAGCCTTAATTCACATCTAGTATGTAATTAATTAACACCATCAGATAGAAGATACATTTTTGCTCTTCGAAAACTCACTCATTTGCATTTGGCAATGCGAACAACAATAAAACAAGAATAAAATTTGCACATATAGTATGAACAATTCGTAGCTAGAAGATGTGTCCTTGTCTGCTTGAGCGTTGAAGTTATTGTTGTGTACATTGAGAGTTCCTTTATATGTCCAAGTTAACAGATTGTAAATCTACACGTGTTTTTCTGTCAATTTGTCCTTTACAATAATAATAAAAAAACAAGTGGTGTGGCTGGAATTGAAAGTGAAAGCCGCTCCTTGATTCTTCTCTTCTCGAGGTTATCTTCTCATAGGATGAAGTAACCACTTACGATACACTCTATACGCCGTGAATAGAACATGTTATAACAGATTCCCCCTCCATACTTTTATACTTTGAATTCTACAGGAGATGAAGAAGCAGAAGAGAGTGAAATTGAGTAAGAATTGCAACATATTACTACTAAAAGAGTTAACAAAAATCCCCCTCCCCGCCACACACTATGATTGCTTACCAAGGACACCAAATATGCGTGATTTCAATGTTAAGAATCTGATGTGCAAGAAGCACTGTATTATTTTTTATCTTCTATTCCATAGAATTACTTAAAAGTAACAAAAAAAGTCATTCTGAATTCCCCCCCCCCTCCAAAACCCTTTCCAGACGTATTACGTAGTTTCTAACTAAACAAAATAGTTGCACCTGCGTTTCAAATCTTTTCTCAACATGAATATTTTTTTCAATGACAAAAGACTTCATTTATATTTTCTTTTATCAAGTTAACTTAAAAAAAGTTGTATCTTTTTACTGTCATTTACTAATGTAAAAGTCTGGTTAAGCGTACAACATGCCCATTGTCTTTTGTCTGTTCGCAAGGGTCTCTGTTCTCTATATACTTTCTAACAAATCAGAGAAACAAATTCTGAAACCTATTATATTTTAATAAATAAACAGTACGTAAAATATTTAGTGTTTTTAAATGATCGTGCAAGAAAACAAATTTAAATCATATGATTTGACAAGAAATTACTACATAAAAACCATCAGGAAAATAAATATTCAATGATCAGGAAGAGTTAAACAAAAAATATTTATATATATATAAATTTATTTTCACTGGTTCTTAATAATCAACTTTTAACTTTGCATTGTGAAAAACATTTGTTGTTTCGCAAGTAATAGTTAAATATTTCTTTCTATTATGATCTTACAGGGTGATTGGAATAGCAATCGAGAGAAACAAGATGTTTATTTGACAGAAATCGACTGAGTTGAGGCATTAAGTAACTGATTATATACTTTTTCATCATTGCGAAAACACATTTACACTACAATACCTTAGAAAGAAACTCAGAGCTGCCAAATTGATTAACATCAAATTTGCAAATTTTGGTTTTACATCACACATTTCGAGTAGAGGAGAAGGTCTAAATATGGGCTATGGTCCAAAGATGGTATAGTAGACGTTTTAGACTTATATAATATATGCTTGTGTAGTACTGCTAATTGGTGATAAAAGTGTGAAACAGTTCCCCAAGGACAAAGGTGGTGGCGGAATTCAGTTAGCAACAAAGAGTTGGATGTGGTTGATTAATTTGTACGTTGTGCCTGTTTTCAATAGTGGGAAAGTTTATTCAGGCAATACCATTTCAGATTTTTAAACACAATAAAACCAAGTATGAAATGTTTTATAAGATAAGTTGTATTTCTCGGAGACAGCACTTGTGGTCAGTATAAAACAAAGAATAAATAATATCACGTATTGACTTATGTTGCGTCACGAAGCAACCCCAATAAATGGTCTAAATATGGGCTACCTTGCGTACCTACATCTTCATTTTAAGAGTTTCCTTCTCTTAGAACACAGTACTTTGAATTTAAAACCTAGTAAGTTCTTTTCATATTTTAACTGTTCCTGTCATAAAAAAGTCAGTAATCAACTTAGAAAACGAGGAAGTGCTACTGTTATAACGGATAAATCATACTAAGAAACCATTATGGCTTCCTTGGAAAAGCAGGAATCTAGTAAATGCAAGAAGATATAATCTTTTAGTTAAGTTGAGCAAAGAGCTGAACAATTAAAAAAATGGAATATACGTGAACGGAAAGGAAAACAAGGAACTTTAATACGTTTTCTATATCAAAGCTTTGCTTCAGCTACTTAAGATAAAATAAAATAATAGCTGAGCAAAGCAAATACGTTTTATTTAAAAGCTAAAAAAAAAACAAAAAAACATGTAACCGTTTCACCAACTAACTAACAACTTGGCTTCTTCAGACAAATTAAATCACATAAACAACACAACTTCTAGTGAGACAGCTATCTGTGGTTCCTGATTGGCCCCCTTCCAGCCAGTCCCGTACCGACTACACAAAGTGAATTTATAATTAACAACAATCATTGGTTCCCTCTCACCCTCTGTTCCTACTACATCTAGGCATACAAAAATAAGCCTTGTCCTTTAGGAATTAATTTATCAGCGATATAAGAAAATTAAGTAAAAAGAAAGATGGAAAAATAAATAAATGAATGAATAAAATAAACAATAAAATAAATAAAAAAAGATGGAAAATAAATAAATAAACAATAATATATACGTAAAAATTCCTACGTCTTACACCAAAAATAGAATTTGTATTTTAAGGCTCCTTAATAACTTATCCCACTGTCCAGAGTACCAGTTCATCGCGTTTTCACCTTCCACTTCTATACATCTGTGTGTAATTTTCATTTTCTGACAGTCCTTTTATCTTCTTGTCCCAACACTCCAATCCATGAAATGTTCCGTGTGTCTTCTATGTTTGTCTATTGCATTTCTGACCCTCTCCAACCTAACATCATCTTTATGTTGCTTTATCCGCTCTCTTAACCTCTTTCCTGTTTCTCCTACATAACACATTTTACAATCATTGCACTGGATTCTATAAATTACTCCTTTTTTCTCCATCATTCCCTTTTCCTCTTCTTCTCTCTTCGCTTTTCTCATCTTCTCTCTTATTACCTCCAGTAGCCTCTTGCTTATTTTTCTGTACGTTGAAATACCTCTCATCTTCTTCAGCATTCTCTTTATCACTTCTGATTCCTCTCCTTTACTCTCTATCCCCCACCACAGTCTCTTCTCTTCTTCTCCATTTTCCTTTTGTTCCGTTCTTTCTTCTCTTCCTTGTTTCTTGGTCTCTCCTATCCTTCTTTACTTCAACATCCTCTTATCATATCTATTTCTCCTTAACTGCTCATGAGAAACTTCTGTGCCTTCCTCTGTTTTTTTCTTTTTCACTGTTGCCCTACTAATTCTCTCTTCCATGTTACTTATGAAGTTTCTCTTCGTCGAGTAATGCAAATCACTCCTAGCATGGTAATTGTTTCCGGACGTCCAACGTTTTTTGTACAATTTCGTGTATACCTTTCCTTCCTTCTTGCTTATCCTCATATCTAAAATACCATGGTATTATCCTTTTCCACTTCCAACTCCAGTTCTATGCCTTTGTCTTTATCTTGAATTTCTTTTACAAATTTTTCCAAATGCCTTTGTGTGCCCTTCCAAGCAACTGTCAACATATCTACTAAAAATACTAACTTGTCACCTCCTTCTCCCATTCATTCATAGCAATCTCCGCCAACACGACTCAACCTCGAATCTATGCTCAGTCCCTCCTTAATTCTGACTAACTTATCACCTATAACACAATAACTATTCCCCCACGTAGCTCTCAGAGCCTCTTTCAGCCCTTCTCCACTCCAGCCATTAATCCTACTATCCTTCGTATGTTCTGTTATGCTCCTCACTATGTTCTTTCTTCGTAAGCTCGGGAACATGGCTTTTACATCTACAAGACAAGAATCAGATTCAGAAGAATCCAGGATGATGTTTTCTGATCTACATCCTTATGATGATGAAGATTATTACTTTGATACACCAGCTGCGCAAGAAAAGGCATATGATGAGGATACGAATTGTATATTTGCGACAGTATATTCTCTTAACACACAGGGAGGCATAAGGCTTATGTACATCATGTGTTCTAGGTGAGCACACAAAGAATGCGGTGATGCAGAAAACGAGGACTATCTCTAGCTTTTGTAAATATACATCTATTATTACTATATCATTCTTGAACATTATCTTGTACTGTTAAAATCTCTTCTTAATTATTTAAGGTAACTTTAAAGGATAGCCATATTTAGAGCAGTGTTTCAAAAGTCAAGATTATGACATCTCTGTAAAATATGTGTATCATATCATAGTCATGGGTTTCTAATCTAAATTTGCAACTGCATTATAAACTAAACATATCTCAGACATATTTGCAGTTGTTGTTTAGTACATTCCTTAGAATATTTTGGAGATATTCGAACAATAAAAGTGGTAGTCCGTATTTGGACCTTCTCTACTATATTGAAAAAACTCATGTTTGACATAATGTTATTTAAGAAGTCCTATTTCTCTATAGAAATTTGTTATTGAATACAGACAATACAAAATTCAAACATGTTCGTGTTTATTTATTTTGTACAATCTATTGACTAAACTTTATTGACTAAATCTGACATATATCTTGAATTAAACCTTAAATTATCTGGAAATTTGCTTTTAATATTGAGATAAATTTCTAAATTTTGATTCTTTAAAATATTTTAATGGTTTTAAAATTAGAAGTCGCGTCAAAATATTTGAAATTTTACAACGTACGATAATGACAAGACGAGAGATAGTAACGAGAAATTAAACTAAATAAAATGTATTCGTTACGGACTAATGCAATATGAATCGAACTAAGACAATTGCTCCTTTCTCAATTTATTCGCATTTAAGTGTTATTTTAATTGATGAAAGCAAACGCATGGACACTATTTGGCCCAAAAGTTGGATTCGAAGAGGATTCGAAATTTTTCCAAAAGAACGCGAAAGGAATTGGTACGTAACTGTGAGATCGTTTATCAGGTTGTGTTGGCTTTAATAATAGTTCTTTCTAGGATATGCATACATTCCTATAGATTTGATTTTTAAATGTACATTTCTATCTAGTATTCTCCATTATAAAGCAGTTATGGTTATATGTTTGACTATGCTTAGAATTGCTATCTTGGATGAAGATATAATCACCAGATCAGTACATATCTTCTACATTCATTCTTTATAATGAGTTTCATGATAATTCGCCTGTCTTTCTCATGTGCCTTCTTGACTTAGGCTCCATTTTAGTTTCAGACCGAATTTGAACGCAGGCGAGAAGGTGCAAATCTCAGCACATGCAGGAAAGCTGTCTTGAAATCTTTCTTTAAAACGCTTCTAACAAAGGATCGTAAGATACGAAAATATTTTTAATATTAAATTGGAACATGAATACAAATGGTTGTAATTTGTGTTAAAAATATGTGGGTTTGTTTAATTTTTATAAAATTAAAGCAAATTTTACTAATTTTGGATTTTATTTAAAGTTTTCCATAATATATTCACTTGTTAAATGTCATGGCTGTGTTCAGACTAATACAGTACTTTCTGAACCTACTGTATTTTGAAGTTCTTTGAAATTTTGTAAATTTCCTTGCTTCCGATGACAATACAATATTCAATCATTAGATATACGACAGAATAATCCACTTAACTCTAATTAATTAATTAATAAAATAACTCGCTTTCTTGTATGTCTGTTCGGTACAAATTTTGCAATCGATTTTAAACTAACTTCCCGATGAGCTAGAGACTTTAAACTTTAAACATAGCTCAGAACTGGATGCCAATGCAATATTAACTGATGAAATTTTGAAAAAGACGCCATCTTGGATCCAAAATGGCCGCCAAACCCATTGTTGTATAGAATACACAGCCAAAACGGCTAGAGTAATAGAAACGAAATTTGGTGTAAGGGTACACTATCATTAATAGGTTACGAAAATATTACCAAACGTTTCCAAAGACGCCATCTTGGATACAAAATGGCGGACACACAAGAAATGCATTTTTCACACCGTTTGAGCAAGAGAAATGAAATTTGGTATGAAGGTACGCGACTACTAGTAGATTAAGAAAATATTTCAAAATGTTGAAAAAGTAGTCATCTTGGATCCAAAATGCCTACTAAACCCATTGATGTATAGAATACGGCGCCTAAACCGTTGGGGCTAGTGAAATTTGGTGTGAAGGTACATTATTACGAGTAGGTTACGAAAATATTACCAAATTTCTCGAAAGACTCCATCTTGGATTCAACATGGAGGACAAAAAAGTTCATTTTCTACACTGCTTGAGCTAAAGATACAAAATTTGGCATAAAGGTGTATCATAACAAGTAGTTTAGGAAAATATTAGATCATTTTGAAAAAGTCGCCACCTTGGATTCAAAATGATCTTCCAAATATTTTCCACACCATTCGAGCTAGAGAAATGAAATTTTAAATGAAGGTGTACCATCATGAGTAATAAAACGTTAAAAGTCGCCATCTTTAATCCAAAATGGCAGCCAAAACATTTTTTCAAACCAGTGAATCTAGAGAAACGAGATTCAGTATAAAGTTGTATGACCAAGAGTTGGTTACGAAAAAAAAAATTAAAAAAGGATTAAAAAAACGCTTTCTAAGATGGACTAAAATGTAAAAAATAATAAATTGAATAAATCTTATGAATCGGAAAATAAAAGCATGGGTGCTCTTACATATTATGATTTTATGATAAGGTAAGCAAGATCACCCGTTTTTATTTCCCGATTAATAAGATTAATTCAATTTATTATTTTTCATTTCTTAGTCCATCTTAAAAAGTGTATGTTTTTTTTAAAAAAAATCCTTTTTTAATTATTCTCCTTTGAATATATTCTTTCAAGTTGAGTTACAAGTCAGTATTTATTGACAAAATAGGTACTCTATTATTATAGCTAATACAAACTCAAATGATTATAATTAAGACAATTCTCGGTATGTATGACGTCAAACCTCTTTCAATTGCGCGATGATATTCAATTCTTCCGATTCTTTAAACGTATAATTAATTCTTCACGTTTGTAAATAATTGTTGATTCTCATTTTTCTTTTTGTAGTAATGAACACGACTTTTATCCATTTGAGACCCAAATGGTAGAGAAGAAGTAACTAATATCTTTGTTTATGGGAGGGTCACGTACTCGCCTGAAGGCAAGGTCACTTGGCCCACCACTTCTTCCTTCTCCTGAAGGTATATTGAAAAACACGCACATAAACTTCAAAGCGAGACGAGCATTTGATTTGTTTGCATAGAATGCGATTAAACAGTGGGTCAGATAGAAACCTCATGAATAACTTTATATATGAAAAACTTGGGATTTTTTACTTAATATAGAAATTAGAAACAGAAATCTTCTTATAACAAATTTTAACTTGAAATACTCTGTTTAAAAAAGTGTATATAATTTTTTGCTATATGTAAATAGTAATCGTTGGAAGTAAAGAGTTACAAAATATACCATCATGTATCATCCTAGATCTCTGTATGAGATAATGAACACTTTCCCCTGCTTCAAAGTTCCGTTAAATGGATTCGCCAATTAACATGTAGAAAGCACAAGCTTTACCTCTGCAGTCAGCACGGACAGTTCTTTGCTTACCTTTCTCAATGTTTTTCTCTCGTAGCCCAAAGCGTAACTTAACGGTAGACTCAAGTAATTCAAAAGTTCTTTCGTTCCAAAATTAACAACGACTGACGAAAGTGCCAAAATCGAAAGTGATTGGAAAAACAACAGAAACTGCAACTGACTTCACATCATAAGAGGTAAACAGGAAAACAATGAACAACGAAATAGAATAGCTCACAGTCTCAATAACATTCAGTATCTTGATAGTCACACTTCCTTTTCTGCAGAGATCTAGAGGAATGTTATTTACAATTCACTGAGGAAACTTATACCGTGTGTCCCTTGGAAACTTATGAGACTACAGATTATTCTTAACTTTTAGTCAAGTCGTGTGAAAGAAGAATGAACACTGATTATACACGGATTGAGTCACTTTAGTGAAAAGTGCTGGCAACACTGATTTTAAAAGAAGAATACGCTTGAAACGCAATCCGATGTCAAAGTATGCCATTAACAGGAATTCTAGTGGTGAATTTCATTGATATTATGGTTGTATTGAGGTAACGTGTAATATTAATAACTGTTAACGTTAGAATGTATTACAGTCTGTGAAATATTACGTCACATATGATTAGATTCAGATACTACGAACAAACACAGTTTGAAAGAGTAGGGATATGAGCTATCGACTTGAAGGATTGTTATAATGGAGATTATGAAGTGATATTTGAAACTACTGAAATAATTTTAAATTCATGGCTATTGTATGTGGGTTGTTCAACTTTCTCTGGGTTGTAAGATTTTTATTTTGTAACATACACATGAAAACTACATATTGCTGCATAAGTGCGTCCTTCACTATTTCTCTATATAATCACCACAAACGTTCAAGCTTTTATCTCAACGCTCCGCCAACATATCGAAACCCTCTGCCAAAAATTCCAGACAAATCCCTTTGAACACCCCTCTGTGACAAAAGTCT
The DNA here is from genome assembly GCA_022664845.1 of Lepisma saccharinum. Taxonomy (NCBI): domain Eukaryota; kingdom Metazoa; phylum Arthropoda; class Insecta; order Zygentoma; family Lepismatidae; genus Lepisma; species Lepisma saccharinum. The sequence goes on along the minus strand of JAGDQP010000458.1, from coordinate 73,573 downwards.
CATCCCCTGTTCCAATGCGCATGATGCGGGCTTGTCCGTTGTTATGCCGGCTTGTCCGGTCCATTAGACCATCAACGCTACAGTCTATTCTCGTTTGACGATGTTTCCGGAGTAAGCTGACTAGAGACGTAACGTGCACGGGCTACTTTGGCAGATAAGTGCACTAGATTTAGTTACACTTTGCGGTATCCCCAGCTCTCAGTAAGATAAAATGAATTGTATGGGCGATAACAGTCCCAGCTCTCAGTGAATAACATACAAGAATAATGTACAAAACATAAATAAGAGATGATAATATATGTGAATTGTTCTGGAATATTAACGCATATAAGCTGTATCATTGATCCAAGAGTGAACCTGGAGTATCTAACAAGTGTTTTAGCACATATATTCTCACTTCCCCCAAAAAACTAAGGGAAAAGTGGAAATAATGTATGGTATCTTTCCGCATATTACTTGCTTTCAATTGATATTAGTATTTAGATCGTTAAAAGAAACTATAGCCGAACTTGTTTATTATTAATATACTGTATGCCAGTGGGATGGACTTGAGATATTACACCCTATCAGATGAGTAGAGATATAGAGTATCGAATACAAATATCGTTATGAATGATAGAACTGTATTACAACTGGAAGGATAACTGGGAAATCTTCGGTTAAAGTTTAAAGTGCAACTCAGTGAACTAAACGAAATCTTATGTAACCTTCAGCAAGCTCGAGTAATTTACCAAAACAATTTTAACCTCTAACAGCGGTGTGCATAGAATCCGGGTACTACGAATCAGTTAAACTACATCTCCCCTGTGAAAGATATCTCAAGTGTGATTACTATATTAGAATAACCGCTAATAAAAAATAAACATAATAAAGTAACATGTGATAACAACGGAAAGGGCTATTGACCAAGACTTGGAGATGTAGCCAGTAATGGCGCTCTACGCCATCGTACAGTTGTATGGAGGGTAAATTCTTTTAGTCGTGGTTGAGAAAATCTATCTCGCGTTGGACGCATCAATAAATCCAAGGAAAAGGCAAAACTCTGTCACCCTTACTCTATGTTGATAGGTACTGGGCAATACTTCAATTGGCAAATGCAGTAGGAACCAGTGATTTAACGTCGTCGCATGACGTGTAATGCCCTCTGTTAATTAGATATTCCGCTTCATTAACTAAGGCATTGCAGCTATCAAACAAAACGTCGCCATTATTCTTCAGCCAACTCTTATATATACATACACTTAAAGGTGTGTTTGTGGCCAAGGAAAGCAATTTCTGATTATGGTTCGTTTTGTTGCAAGCAGGACCGTAACCAGCCTGAATAAGGAGCTCAAAATTGTGAACAGCAGCAATCAAATTAAATCTTAAACCAAAACGTTTTTGTTAACTATATATGACCGCTCCGCTGGTCTAGTGGTTAGTCAGCGATGGCTTTCAAACAGTGCAGAGTGTGTACTGCCGATCTGTCGCGCATTGAGCGTCCTGTTCGCCGTTATCCACCTCGCCGCTGTTTGATAGGGTAGGGCACTCGCACCTAGTGCTTCCCGTAACTCTGTGAGGCAATTCCGTTCATTTCTGTCACGGAGAAATGCTACTTTCACATACACACGCTGTTCACTCTTCGTGCCCTCCATTCCGGACCACTGTCGCTCACCTACTGAACTTCGGGCCGTTCTCAGAGATGCAGCTCTGGTGGGACCACTCGACAGTACATACCATATGGTTTCAAACGTGCATCTTCGATCTCTCCAGTTATCCCTCATCCGAAAGAAAGAAAAAAAAATAGTTGCTATGATTTATGACTTAACCCTCGTATATATACAGCATCGTGAGGACAATTGGGGAGCTGCTGTGAATAAAAAACAGTGGCCAACCCGTCTGGTCAGCGTGGGAGTAGCAGATCAACTCCTCCCTTCGGGGAGAGGCCTCATCCACTAGTGGATTGAATATGGCTGTGATTTATTATTATTTATTGTATATAACACATATGTGTCTGTGTGTTAAGTTAGGAAATTAGGATATACTTACGTATATGGGACACTGTAGCAGAAACACAAACATTTCACATAAAAAATGAGAAAAATATAGAGGAATTGTAGCATAAACTGGATATTACTTTTAAAAACTCAAAAATATTTCTTGATTTTGACAGTGGAGTTCCGACTTAACGATATACAAGCTTGTTCTACTACTGTATTACTATCAGCTAACAGAAGTAGGACAGAGTAGAATTTATTTGTCGTACGGTCTTGACGAAGTTGTTAGCCAGAGTTACTGATGTATTTAAATGCATACATATAATTCAGTATCTAGTAAATTAAAATGATAAACTCTACATATTTTGGTCTTGTTCTTTAACTGTTGTTTGGATTAGGAATACCTATTTTTTTCAGCGTGGTGAGATTAACGGAATTAATGTTTAAATTCCATTTTTAGTCATCTCCGGTTAGTAATTAATTAACTGAAAACGGAAAGGGGTACAATGGTATCTTGAAATATGATAACTTCAGGTCAAGAAACTAATGACTACTTCTGAACATACTTCTTATAGAGAAAGGTTAGTTCCATTGAATGGCGGAACAGGTTTATCTCTTCAAGGAACATTCAGCGTTAAGAGGGACAGCGATTGGCCTTCGTGTTTCTTGTATGTTTACGTCAATGCCTTAAGAAGTTGTATAAAAATACTTAACCGGAAGCTTATTCAGAGACAAAAGAGCCTACTTGATGGAAAAAAGTCGTTTGTACAACTGTTCTGATTTTCTTTCTTGTTTTTAGGTGCGTAATTTAGGTACGAAAGAACTTGTTATGGGTATTTTTCCAGATCGTTTAATATCCTTACATTAGTCTACCCTAACTTGTTTCAGTTATCTACAGGTATTAGGTTTGCTTGGATTAATCAGCAGTTTCGGATGAACTTTCTTGATCTGATCACTTTTTTTTTTAAATTTTGACTTTATCCAAAGTTCATTTTTCTAATGTCAAGTAAAGCTAATCTTGAGGCTGTTTCCGCTTCTGTCTTCGTAGCATTGAATGCAGAGTGTTTTCAGACAGACAACAAAACACATGAAAACAGCTAGAAAACGCAGTTAAATGGAATTCAACTTCGTGATTTTCTCAGCAGAAGAGCAACAGTGATTGATCTTTTTCTAAAATGTACCTGAATTCAACACTAGGCTTTTCCTACTCTCCTTACATCATATTATTCAATAAATATTTTTGAAGATGCAAGATGAATGCAAATCCTTTTATGACATAACTCTCGACATTAAAAACAGGTATGATGATGGGTGTTATGCTCGAAGGCAGGTCCTGACCTGAAGTTCCTGGACAAGGTAAACCGATAGCGATTTGCCATTGTCTCCTATCGGATGAACATAATGTCGTAAGAACGGAACCTACAATTTAACAAAAGACCTGAACCACTTGTGTCCCCACCGGGAAACGTACACGGCACCACTTGATTACAAGTCAGCGAGCATTACTACTCACCCACAAGCCACAAGGGACACCAAATACAGATGGCGCTTAATTTTATTGGATCATCTATCAACTCTGAACATATTTTAATATTGCATTAAACGTTCTAAACTTGACCCTTGTGGGCCAGCGAGTAACTTCAGACTGCTGCTTTTCTCGGTCAAAAAGCGGTTGTCATAATCTAAAAGAAAAAAATATCTAACCACAGTTTGATCTTAGAACCTACTCCATGAGCAAATCGTCGGCGAACCAATGGTAGTCTATTAACTTGGATTCATCGGGCCGCCCTCGTCAACTACTGGCAGCCCGCTAGAGGAATTAGACTAATACCACATCTCTACCGCCAAGGCGGTATTTGGCAGGCAACAATCGTATAGCCGTCGTTATCCGGCATTATCCGCTGGTTGGCCGTTTGGGGCTGCAGCTGGCGGCCCACCTGAAACTGCAACCAAGGCAGTATTTTGCCGGTAACTGTCGTATAGCCGCCATATGCCGCCGTTCTCCGCTGGCGGGCCGCTTGCAGCTGTCTCGGCTGCCTGCTACACATTGTTACCCCTTCTGTGCCGCTAAGGCGGTATCTTGGCGGACACATTCGTATAGATGTCATTCGCTACTGCTAAGGTGGAATTTAGGCGGCAACAGTCGTATAGCCACCGTTTCCTTCCCTTATCTTTTAGCGGACCGCAGTAAAAGCTAACTAATGCCGCATCTCTATCACCATGCGGTAATTCGGCGACCACCACCATATAATGGCCTTTTTCAGTGAGCCAAAAGTGAGACTGTTATTCCACATAGCACAAACACATGCCAGAAATATATAAGGAATATTCCTCCTTATATATTAAGGAATATTAATTCCTTTTTCATTTAGGCCTATTAATTTACATGGTTTGGATCCAAGTATAAACTGTGGGCTAAACCCACACATATCTGAGGGATGACGTCCCGTAGCGAGCACAATGTTTATGGGGGGAAGTTGGCGGCTATGGTCTTTATTATAGATTATTTCATGACATTTAACTGTTTAGACTAAGAATAACCTGGAAACTCCACTGCGGCTGCTGAACTCGAACCCACTTATCTCCCAGATCTCACCAACTCAGAACCTGTTTGACCTCAATGAGCTTATAAGCTTTTAAGAGCAGAAGGGTGGCAAAATGGTAAAGTTCTGGTGCTAGGCGTCATCTGTCGTAAAATTAAATTCAAATTCCAAGGGCAGGAAGTTTGGAGGCAAGATCGTGGATCTGTATTCGATCCCAGTTGGCTCTTAAAACGCAGTTGTTTGTAGTAGAATTCACAAAAATTGAAGTTCCTGCCCTTAGAAGCAAAGCTCATTGAGATCATTAGTTATTGAAACACAAAAGGCATTACACAAATAAAGCTTTGATTTACCGGCTAACGTATCGGGCTTCGGAACGGCTGTAGCTCTCGAGTTGGAAGATACTGTAAGTGAGTTCGAGTTCAGAAGCAGGGCACAGGACCGAGCTTTTCCAGGTTTTCCTTAGTCCCAGCAGCTGACCTTCTTGATGGCATCTACAATAAAGATATAGTCCCCATCTTCCTTATAACATGGTGCTCGGAGAGAGACGTTATCCCTCTGACATGAGAGGGCGTAGGCCATAGCTACTACTTCGATATAAATTAGTAGCCTAAATGAAAGAGGAATTAGTGATATCATGTTTAACTACAGAAAATGAGTACTAAAGTGTAGTCACCAACTGTGAAAATTTTACAAAACTGTTATATTCAATTTTAACGTATCACAAATCAGATGCTGAAACACTCTTACATTAATAGATTATTTGCAGTTGTGTGTTAAGTATGTCTGCAATAAATTTGAATAAACCAAAAGACATGCAAAGTTGTGTTTATGTTAAAATTTTGGGGGATAGGGTCCATTAGTTATCATAAGGTTAAAAAACGCTGACATAGATGAATGAGTGTTGAAACATCATATAGACATGTAGCAGTAGTTTACAGAAATTTATAAGGAGCTGCTTTCCATAGAAGATTGCTTACCGAGGGACGTTTATCCATCAGACCTGAGGCAGGCTTAGCCTATAGCAGCTTGTGTAGCACGTACATATAAATAAATAATTCTGCATTTGAATTTATTTATAGTATTTAGAGATCTCAGGTCGAGATTTGGTTGGAGGGTAGGTAAGTTGGAAACAGTGACTCTGCAGCCCCACCTCATCTGTGACGCCCCGAATTCTCGAGCGCACCCACTAACTTTAATTTTTACGGTAAAAAATCCATAGAAACAGTGCAAATCTCCACTTAAACCGTTGCAATTTTGACTTTACGCTCCCCCCCCCCCCCCCCCGCCCCACAAACTGAAACTGCTGGCGGAATCTTTGGTTGAAAGGTAGTCTATTTTGTTGGTACCGTTCCTGCATTTGCTTGGTGTAACTGACAAGGAGACTCAGTGAGATCATACAGAAACCTATTCTGAAATTTTGCCAAGATAATCCACGTCCTATTGAAAGGTAATATACAAAAGAATAGCTGCCAATATTAACTGCAAGGTAGCGAATAGTGAATAGGGGTTGGAATATTGGTCAAAGTGTACAAAAATTTATTTTTTTATGATACGATCAACAGGTCACTTCTGCTTCACTTTGATCCTCAAGTGAAACACTACCGAGTTGTAGCGTCAACTCCCACACCGCAGCACGTCTCGGCAGGGACGTATTTATGGAACCTGGACGCTCGAAATTCAGATTTTCGGATAAAATCCATATAATTTTGCCTATTTTACAAATAAAACATGAATTTCGAGGATTTCAGATCCCCTAAATATGTCCCTGGCAAAGCGTGTGACGGTGTGGGAGGCGACGTTTCAACTCAGCATCCCAGGACGAAAGTGACGCAGAAGTGGCTTCTGATGATTGAATCCTAATAGACTTATACCGCTTATCTATTTTTGTCTGCGCTAAAATGATTATTATTATTTTGCTTAAGAGCACTTGACTTTGAACCCTGCCGTTTGGTGGCTACTACTGGAAAGAACCAGCGACTGAAGTAGTCGCCAGAGTCATCTAGCGGCAGGGTTCAAAATCACGTGCTCTTTAGCGCAGACAAAAATAGGTAGGCAGGACAAGTCTATTTTATTACGTATTTAGTCTATGACAAAATATGCGCTTTTTGTACACTTAGACCAATATTCCAGCCCCTATTTTGCTACCTTTTAGTTAATATGGGTAGCTATTTTTTTTTATTTTTTTTTGTATATTACCTTTCTATAGGAACTAGGTTCTCCCAACAAAATTTCAGGACGAGATAACAAACTTGCAGACATACATGGATAGCCTGTGAAAATCCGCAATTTTGTTAATTTCCACCATGTTGGAGTGTCTGCAATGATCTTTGTTCCATCGTTTTCAGCACTTATTTTTCGTCTAGAAACCACTGTCAGAAATTCTATTAAAGTTTGTTCTTGGTTCATTGCTATTTTTACTGGACTACATAGCCTGTGGAAATCCGCCATATTGGATTTATGAATAAAGTTACAGTGGTAGACTTTGTTCCATCGTTTTCAGCATTCAGCTAGAAACCATTGTCAGAAATTCTGTTGCAGTTTTTTCTAGGTTCACCTAAAATTTGAGCTAACTTGACTGGACTGAAAGGGAATGTTGCAGATGAGTTGTAGGAAATGGAAGCGGGATGTGACCTGAGGTCTATGTTATGAGTTCAGTCATGGAACGAAAAAAAAAAATCGTTCACGATACGTTTACTTAATGCTCTTTGAAGAAATGCAAACTCACAATGTAGAAAGAAAAATATTCAATTCGAACGATTCATGCAGCAATTTACTATTCCCACTTTCGTGTAACGGTTATTCCAGGATACTTTATAATAAGTTTTCCTTTTAATCATGAGTTCTTCACGCGATCCTCACATCGGTTTAATATCTCTGGATCGATAACAATACACTTAAAACGTGAAATGTTAGTTACTCATCTCATTTGTTGTTTTCCTTTTATTACGATAAGCATTTCTTTCAATTTAAATGTGTCAAGACAAATCAAGTCACCTTTATATCTTCGAATTAGTTGTTTATGACTTCAATAAATAAAATTGATGACACTATTACCAAATTACTGTAATAAATAAAGATATAAAATTATAAGGTAAAAAAAAAGTATTTATAAGAAGAAACTTGAACTTTTGAGGTATTTGTTTTGATCAAGGTTCGGAATATATCTGGTATATTTCAAGTTCTATGCTAGGAATATATCCTCTTCTTTAGAATTATTCCTGCCAAAATATTGTTTTATTGAGCGCTTAACACGAACAATAACAACATTTTTATTTCTGGGTAGTTTTACTTCTTTGGGAATATGTACGTCCCAAGTACTACGTTCATTGAGAATATTGCAGGTACATTCCCAGTGTTCCAGAAATATGATGTGCTATGTGGAATGTTCTACACAATGGCCAATCTATATTCAGTTGGCCTTTTCGCATTATCTTTGCTATTATTTATTTGTCTATGAATTTTTCAACCGTTTCCGATGGGGTTTGAACCACCAACTACCTGTGACGGGATTTTGTAATCTGTTATTATAACCACTCGGTTGTGCTCACGTCTTCCAACTAGGTAATATGTTTGTATCCCTTTTGTGTTCCGAAGACAATTTCTGAAGTAAAGGCATCTATATCGGCTTTAATCCAATATTGGGGTGGATGGTTCGATTTTATGTTGAAACCATAAAGGCTGCACATGATGTAATGTGCAATAATGAAGACCTTATCAATAAGAAAATCGCTGCCGGGCCGAAAGTAGGCCAACATATGCAATTTGGTGGAGATTTCTGGTAGCCCTCCATAGGTTTTTAAACTCATACCGGAGGCGGTCCGCTGGCAGTTGCACCAAGACCCTTGTCTTATTCCCGACCATGAGCGGTAAAATCTAGCGGCAGATACGTGAGTGGGATTATAATGAGGGAGGTAGAAATGGAATCAAGTAGCACACCGATATGAATTATAAACAATGTGTGTACATTTTGATACTAGTTCTTGGGGAAAATATGATATTGGTTGTATTCTATCTTTATTCCTCTGAGCGTCCTATTCTTTCGTCTTCAGGTCGAGCTTATATTTTTGCAATTGTGTGGGGCGGGATTTGAACTTGGGCATCGTGGGTAATGAGAAACCCGAACCTGATTTTTAACCTATATCAGTAAATTTGATACTGTTGTGTTGCGTTATCAATAGCTAATTCTTCTACGAAAGAAATTACACAATTGAACATACATCTAGGATCTCGTTCGATTCCCATCCAGATTAAGGTTTTTATTTTTTTAAAGAAGTACATTAGTTCCTTCTCCATTGTCCTATTAATAGCTATTTCAACCTTGATTCTTGTAAACTGGACTACTGGATTCAACCTCATTTAAACTATTTTGACTTGATTTGCTAAGCTTGCATTAAGTTGTTACCACACTTGTGATAGTGAACTTGATTCACTTTTGAGTCAGGCCAAAATTGCTATAAGGGATATTGCAACATGTCGGACTTAGAACGGCCTGAGCCATAAAAGCCTGCAAGTCCATAAATAAAATAAATTTAAAAATCGAACTTAGAAACTACGCCCGTCGGCCATTTACTCTGGATCTGAGTGTCCACTGATTAATTTAGTGAATATATGGTATTTTAAAGCAGTAAGCTATAAAACCAAGTTAAAACTCTTCGATTTAATGCTAACTTAATGGATGATTTTCCTTCAATAATTTTGTCGGTCACTAAATTAATACATACTATTTTAAAAACACACTGAACAATTTACAGGCAAATCTGGTTTCCTTGTTTCCCCTTGTTCATTAATTTTTATCAATTTCAAAACGAAAATATTTGTTAATAAACGCTTTCTTTTAAATAACAAAAAATGGACCCGTAATTACAAGTTTTAAAAAATAAAGTATTTAGAAATACGCAACGTCACATCGCAAGTATTTAACCTGCTAAGATTCTTTGCTACCTTCCTCTTACATCTAATATATCTAGAAAAAAATCTTGACATTTTTCGTCAATTATAACATTAATTGCCTGCCATAAAAGTATGTTTTATATGTTTATATGCACTCGAATATAAACACGCTTTGCTGCAATCCTATTAAACGACCTCCTCTGCCGCTAATAAGTAGACTTCCGTTATACACGTGTATTCAATACATCATTTCCAAGGTGGTTCCAGACTCGTGCCTCTTAACATATTCTACGCTTGAAGAATGTTCAGAGTCTTAGTAAACATTGTATACAAAACGCGTTCATTTCAAGACAACGTAATTTGAAGTTCGTACAAGTAGTATAGAATTTAGAACAAACTTCTACCGGATATCACAAAAGCTATGCAACCCGCTGTTTCATGGGACGTTATGCTATTGATATTAACCTTAAAGACACACCGTTCTTGCGCCGAACCACATCCATGAACCAAGGAAATATTAACCATCATTGAAGGATGTTTTTGCGTAAATTTTGGGACAGCCAGTAATAAACTATATTTTGAAAACAAGACATGATTTAAAAGTACTACAAATTCATTGTTTGCAAGAAGTTCAAAAGTCACCTTTAGAAAGACTTGATATCCCCTTACAGTTCTTGTAGACATTACTTGCTTGTCTGCAGCACGAAACTAAGAAAACTTTAAATAATATAAATGTTATAGTGTATTCGAAGAAAACGGAGTAGGCGTAGCTTTCTTGAAAACCACTGACTTCGCATTAGGGAGATCCTGCAGGATTAGATATCAACCACCGACAATACTGACAGATTTTTTCGAGTTTTTCCCTCATTCATATTAGGAAAATGCTGGACTGGTACCTTGAACTTTGACACTGGCCGACTCCTTCTCGCATCCTTTCCTCTATCCTATCCCGACCTGAGACCTTATGCCTAAAGGTCATACATAAATTCAATTCAGTGCAATATAGTGAAGCAGGATGCATTTGATTCTCCAGGGTTAATTTGTCCTTGGTTGCAGCACGTTTTAAAGTTATACTTTGACCTTATTTAAGCTAAATTGTTTATCAGGGTTAATGGCCGTGGCTAACTAGACACGTGAAACATTGTTGCTATTCATAACAGTTTTCAAAATTTCTTCTTCAAAAAAGTTCACAAAAAATAGATATAATACGTTATAACAGTGCTCTTGATGTAATTGTTATTGTAATTTTATTTCAAGTAATAAAGAATCCATGTAAGTAAGAACTTCTGTGTTTATCTACGCCATCCTGAAGCAAATTAGTGCTATTGTGTTTCTTCAGAGTATGGTATGTAACAATGTATCAATTCTTACACTGGAATACTTTTCCAAAACGTAATGTACAGAATAAAAAAAAATAAAATGAGTTTTGCACCGAAATTCTTCAACACTTAGCTAAATACGTAAAAAATTAATTAAAAAAGGATTCTTAAAAAACACGCTTTTTTAAGATGGACTAAAAGTAAAAAATAATAAATTGAATTAATCTTATGAATCGGAAAATAAAAGCGTGCTCTTAGATATTGATTTTATGATGAGGTAAGTACAAGCACCCACGCTTTTATTTTCCGATTCAAAATATCAATTCAATTTATTATTTTTTACTTTTAGTCCGTCTTAAAAAAGCGTGTTTTTTAAAATCAATTTTTAATTAAATTTTTATGTAGAATAGATGAATATTAGACTCCCTGCGAGATAGGCAACCCATTTTTCACAAAATAGTTGCGGCGTTGCGTCCATTTAAGGATAATTTCGAATTATTTTAATTAATCAATTACAGTTAATTGGATTATTTTGTCGTGTATTTAATGATTAAATATTGTATTGTCATCGGAAGCAAGCAATCTTACAAAATTTCAAAGAAATTGGATGATGGGAATCGACTGCAAAATTTGTACCGAACAGACAGACAAGAAAGCGAGTTAATATAAACGTGTTAAAAATTGAGAGCTTTACTGTCAACTTACTAGTTTAGTTGAAGCTGTCATCGAAACGACCCGGTCTTTAGACCCGTTCGTACCAATTTAGCATTTTCCTAGTCTACCAGAAACGTTTATAGCCATTCAAATTTAGTTTTTAAACAATCAGCAGCTTCCGTACAAATTTTAAACTGCCCCTTCATTTTCCTCATTCACATGATCTAAGAACATACCAAAGTCAACCAGAATAGTAATAGCTAAAGGCTGCCATTTGGAACTGACATTAAATTTCTTTAAAATCGTCTTTTCAGTTAAAACTGAATATTTCTCAGGTTCTGTTTAAGATTTCATAACATTTCCATCAAAGTAGGTTTTTTTTTAGAAAGTATCCCTTGAGATGCTACAAACACAAAACAGCAAACCTCTGAAAAAAAACGTAGTCGATCCATTCGGACAGTTCTGTCTTACATTGGAACACTTAAGTTGACTCTTAAAACGACTTGCTGTTGCTTTCGTTGTACCTGCAACGAATAATCAAAGGTGTTCTTTTCCAGTATCAACTGCAATACCTTCTCTGCTACTTCCCTAGAGTTGTCAAGATTAACTGATGATTGTGCAGTCATTTCCCATGTAATACTGTGCATAATGAGACTTAATTTCGAATAGGTTAATGATTATAAACATAAAGAAATCAATTTCTTCTCAAATTTTCTTTATGTTCTTCAATGGTGCTGTACAGCATTCCTCTGAATTCTTTCAGAGCGTTATTTCCTGCACAATATGACCCAATTGAGTTCATCCAGAAGAGGCGTTGTGCATTGATCATAAAGTGTCCTCCTGTCAAACCACTTGTGCTTTTGATACTGTTCATTAGGTATTGTTCAACAACCAAGTTGGTGGATAGGCCAGTAGAAATGTGATCTGATTGAGGCAATACGTGAAGTTAATCTGCATGAGTACTATGGGATTTTCTTACGTTTTGCAAATGAGCATAAGCGGGTTTCGTATTCAGGTTATGTCCAATAGCTGCAAAAACGAAATTTCTTGCAGAGCTTTAATAAGGTGTAAGTCAGTCGCTCAGCAATAATGGGTTTCTTAACAATGTCCACTATTTCAAGGTAGTAAGTCACAACTTACTGGTTGCGCATTCTGCTTCGTTTCTTGAAACTTTTTGTCGATGTTATACAAAGTTTCTATCCCTACGGCCAACCATCCAGGCTGAGGTTTTCCAGTTTCCGTCAGTTTCACCGCGAATGCCTGGGTGATACCTTAAGAAAGGCCCTGGATGACACCTTTCCGATCATCTATTTAAGCCATTTTGGTCTGAGCCACAAATGTCGAAAGACCTTAAAAATATACGACGTTTACGAGTATATTGACTTATTATTAATCCTTAAGTCAGACCTCATAATATTAAATATTCCATTTACGTCACTCATGGTGGCAACACATTCTTACATTTTTACAGGAAGATTACTTGATGAATAGTTACTTTCCTCCTTTCAACCATGATCGATGAGATACTCTCTGATGCAGCACGTGTGTCTTTATTGGCAGAGGTGAAATAAACTGGTATGTTTAATGCATTTGCCAACAGCAAAAAAAAAAAAAAGTCATTTGTCAGTGCTGCATGAATGAGGATTGTTTCGAGGTCATACTATAGATAGATTTTTCTATAAGGATGTGTGTCACAGCATTCTCGGTAAACCCAATACTTTTCGGGTATAGGAATTATCCACGGAAATGTCTTAAGCATCCAAGGAAGATAGTCTTTGTGAGCAGTCCTATTAGGAAGTCAATATGTCGTAGAACAGACACACGTCAAGTTATTGGGTCACGTTTTGCATCGGTTGGTAAACAACAAATAACTTTTCTGGGTGGTGGATCTTTTCGTGCATCATTGGTATCAGAGAAGACCATCATGGTGAAGTAAACTTTAATGATCAAAGAACTTCTAATCGGATCTGTACATAGGCTGTTGGAATCTTCCGGCCTGTATGCAAAAAGTTACCAAAACTACACTGTTTTAAGGTGTGCAAAGGTTTTGTTACAAATGTAAAAGAAGTGCACTTATTTAAAGAGTTCTGGTCACAATGATGAATTAGTCACTTATGCTGGAAGGAAAAGAGAATCAAGGATTTTCGTATCTTTTTAGTGACAAATAGCAAATAATAAAAGGTATTTACTCAAGTACATATTTCTCGAATATGCTACTGAACTTACAGAAAGCAATGACCACTAAACTTTGCTACAATCACGTATTTTCATTGAGTTTCAATATTTTATGTAAATAGTGTAATAGTAAACAATATTAATTGAATGTTTTATGGCTCAGCTCATCTCTGTCGCACTTGTAGTTACTGAGATCTAGGAGGGGCATAAATGGAGAATACTAAGCGATTGAAAAGGACCTGCCAGTTTTTAGAGCCACATTCATCGTTTCTGATCATGACGAATCCAACGATGTATAGCTCATCTCTGTCGGACTTGTAGTTACAGAGATCTAGGGGGCACAGACAGAGAGACAGGACAAACTCTATATCTTCCCTTATTCACTGATGTTCATACGGGTACGCTAACAAGTAACACGGAAAGAAATTTAGCTTGAAAATTGAGAGGACGAAATGTCTTTCAGCGAACGTAATAGTTTGAAAGTGGTATAGGTTATGTCCCGTGCGCTGTAGACTAAAGAGGAGTGTCATCGGTTGGCTCTTTTTTTCTCTTCAATATACGGACTAAAACCAGGAGTCTTGAACATTTATACCTGAACAATTGAAGAAACCAGACAGAGTCCCTGTAAGAACAAAAAGACACTCCAAAGCTGTTCACTCGGTATTTTAAATGTGAATTTGTTGTTCCCTTCACGACTTATCAGGTTTAAGATAGCTATGAAAGGCATGGAATGATATCATAATCTCATTTCAACATTTTTAAATTGTATCTATTTATTTATTTGGTATTGCATTAGCACGTTCTGATCTCAAGGACTTTAAAGATTTAAAAAAGCATCGACTTCATATGAAAATTAATTTCCTGAGGCCGACATCACAAAAGTTGAGATGGTTGCAATACAAGATTAAAGATCATATGACACCTTTCCTTAGCCACGTGAATAGTGAGCATTTCGCGTAGAAAATATGTTTAATTTCGCGTCCTAGTTTAAGAAAAAATCGTTTCAAAACATGAATGTAATTCTCAGTGGACGAGTACGTCGTGAGCTTGACAGCATCGTAATTTTTAGAGACTGCTCGTTTAAAGTTCAAGTTCATTTGTAATTACTGTTAGGCTTGACCCCTTTTATATCTGTTTATATAATTTTCTCCTGTAGTGGCCAATTAGCCTCGTATCCATTCATAATGGATCGTATATGATATTCGCAACGAAGAGTAACTGATATGAATCAGTCCAATGTCAACTACTAATTACTTAAGTCTGTATTTATACATTTTTTCTTTTCTTTTTCTCTAAATAGTGCTTGAGAAATAAAACCTTGGATTCTGGCTTGTGGGTCTTCACATGGCCTAGGAAGAAAGAATGTCGTACATTCGTCAGTCAAAAGTGAAACTCGATTGCCTCCAGTTTTCTTTTCTTCAAGTAATGCACGTTTTTATAAGTATAGTAATTTCATGGTGAACTGGACTGTTTAGGGCAATTACTTGCAAGTATTTCATAGAGAACTCCTTATTTGTTAACTTTTGGTATTCAATAAAGATAGGGATTAAGGAACAAATGGACTAAGCGACTGTAGCTTAATTGAATTTAATTCATTTATGGCCTTTAGGCTCCTTTGGCTCAGACCGGAATGCAGTTTAAGCCATGCACGAGGTAAACTTGAGAAAAAGCCAAATTACTTTACCCGTGCAAAATGCATGATGAGTATTAACTCTTGTTAAAGATTATTCTCATATAATGTACACTAAGGCGAGTAAAAATGTCGTGCCTTTTTTGATGAACAAGTTGAAGAGTGACCTTACACATTGACATCAATTCTCTTATATGTTCCGCTACCAATACTCAGCCACTGCCATAATACTAAGCCGGCACCACGCTCCTCCAGATTGGAGATCGAAAGGTCTCGGACTTTGTTTCTCATTGCCTCCACGTTATTACTGTTGCCTGGCTCTGAAGAAATGAGCCATAGATCGGATAAGGTGATAATTTGTAGTTGTTACAGTTTTAGGCGGAAAACACATTAATTGCTACGTTGTCTACTTATAGCAGAGTTCTCCTTGTCTTGATCTGTGCCAGACAGTTTTAAAAAAGAAAACACAGTAGTTTATCTGCCTAGAGTTGATTGTCCACGACCCGACCTTCAGGCAATAATTTGCAATTCGTTGTTGTATCCAAATTCCAGCAAATACAGAAGAACATCACCGTTTTCTCAGACCGCCCTCTCTGAACCGCTCTGACTGTGTTGCCTGGTCTGGTTGAAGCCACTTGCTACCTGTATTAGGGTTTCGCAAAAACATTCTCTTTTCATTCCTAATAAATTGCTAAGAAGCCGAAACCATTCAAATAAAGTTATTATATTCTACTCCATCGATGATTGGCAGCTAAAAGAAACGTGAAATGCGAATTATCTTACACATTGATTTGTTTTGGGTCTACTCTGGCATGATGTCCTGGGGTGTCCTTGGAGGGAAAACTAAATTAATCATATTTGTTTCTATATGTTAAAGAAGTTCGAGGCAAAAATACATGAACCAAAAACTATCAGTACAGACAATTCAGATACATTTTCACTCCATCTATTGTCCTATTTTTCAAATGTGTAGAAAGTTTTTGATACTTCAAATTTAGGTTTTTGTAAGGAGTTAATGATATGAATTAGATAACAAAACAAAATAATAGTATACACTACTAAACCCGTGCTGCTCCGCAGCATTAGGTAGGTTGATAATGTATTAAATTGACGATTAGCAACCCCAGCAAAATTCCTCATTACGTCACGTAACCTTATCGTTACTATAATTTCACCTGTAGACCTATGCTGCTTTGAAGCGAAGAATATAGAATATACTTGTGCTGCCTCCCTTTTCAAAAAAATTATTAACATATACCGATACATAAATACCTAATCATTTATTCATTCATAAATTAGACATAACTTTATAATACTTCCTTCCATACAATATTAGCTGTGCGCCGACCGTTTGGCTGTATCTGAACCTTGACATTTTAAAAGGATTTCGCTCGATATAGAGCAACATACAATTGAACGTGAGTGGAAACAGGTTCAGGTAGGTAGATACCCACTTTTTCAAGAGTTTGTCCCTGTGCTTTATTAATGGTCATACAGAAGCCCAGTCCTACGGGAAACTACCTGCGTTTAAAAGAAAACGGTAGAATGGTATCCGATGGGGACAGATCAATTCGAGGTAGTAATACCTTATGTCCCATATTTAGTCCAGTTAGAATTTCCAGCTCCAATATATTATCGTACATTTTGTATATCTTGAGTCTCGTACCATTCAACAAACCGTGGGCGGCATTCAGGTTGCGCAGGAGGTTTCAAGTTTAGTTCATGTGGTGGCAACCCACTGACCTCAAGACTATTTAAAAATTATGTTGAAAACTGCAGCAATTCGCTTTGATCCTCGGTTATTAATTGGTTCACACTTGTATAGCTCCTGGCTTCTCCAGGTATTAGATTTAAAACCTTCTTATTTATTTCATTGCAGTGTTCATTTTTCTGTGCAAGAATAGCCATTTTAGAGATAACAGAATATGGGAGTGCTGAAAAGTCTGTCATAAATTTCAGTCACAATATCTCCACTTGACACCAGAGAAGTGGGTAAATCAGTTAAGTCGGAACTGTTGCTGTCTGCAGAAATATATTCACCACTGCCTATTTGTAACAAAAAGTTAGCAAATTCACACTCCTCAGGCCTGGCGCGCATATTTTTGCAAAGGATGAATATTTGAAAATGGGTTGTAAGGGGTTAATGAATCTGATCGAATTATGAACCGTTGTAGCTCAAGATGCATGAAAAACAACAGGTAGTACTTGGCTAAAATCTCCTCCCAATATTATGATTTCCCCACCAAAAGGCACATCGTTATTCATTATATCCTGTAAGAGCTGGTTTAAACACATCAAAGAATGCTTACTGGCCATAGGAGCTTCGTCTCAGATAATCCATCTAGCGGATCGAATATCACGTGCTTCTTTACAATTCACTTTCAGCCCCGATATTGAATGTTCATGTAAAGTTAATGGTAATTTGGAATGAGGTTTATTGATGGCTCATCTACATGTTAAGCCGGTTATATTAAAACAAAAATGATCAAAATCGATCTGGTAGAAAGGCCAGGCGGACTGGACAAATCTTTAGCAAATCTTTTTAATTATGATTTTCGATGTATCGGATGTTAGGTGCACGGAGAACACGTTCTTGTGCTAGTTTAATTTTAACTCAAAAATTGCCCCCAGAGATTATTGCAAACAGTAAAATACTTCTTTTCTGATTGTACATATATCACCAAGTTAGTAGTTTAGAGTGAGTTTGTAAAAACATATTCTGTTTACATAACAGAATTATTTTAAAAAGAAGGTAACATCCCTCCACATTCTTATTTTACACTGTCTTGTTTAATTTGTAACATCACCTTCTTACTAAAACCCAGATTTGAAGTTACGAACACATTGTATGAAATATTCACAAATCTGAAAATGACAAAATGAAGTAAAAATGATCACATCCGCTACAACTGGATTGACTGGTGACATAATTTGGACAAAATCTGTACAATAATTAATGAGAGAACTACGTCTAACAAAATAATGTTCAAAAAGCGTATTCACACTCAAAGACACACGACTATCACTCCACTTTTTCGTAGTAATATTATTTTCACCTCTTCAGCACAAAACAAGGAGAACTTTAGAAGATATATGCAAAAGTTTATTATTGTTTACAGCTTAGCTGCAGAGACGAAGAAGATGAAATTCAATTTACATCTCGAGTACCGATTTCTACAACGTGCGCCTAAACCACCATCTTAGACTGGTAAGAAGGTCCTTCAGTATTGTGTTTGCTATGTTTTGGGACGTTGACCTTGTGCTGTTTCCATAGACCACTCAGTCAGAGAAAAGCAGGAAACATCGTCAATGCTGTAGTGTACTTAAGCCAGTCATTGTCATCTTCAAAACATTACTAGACATTCCAAATATGGGTGTGGGTGTAAACACTTGGCATTTTATTTTCCTTCTAGATCTCTTTGCTACTATTTGCTTTCTCCTGCTTACAAAGTTTATTTCTCAACTGATGTCGTTTTGGAGTCGTCAGAAACATTTCAACAGGCAAGGAATATTATCGCCATTCTAATTCATCATAAATCATTTCAAGAACCAGAGTAGTTACTTTCTGAGGGTAGAAGCATGCGGAGCAATTCAGTGGTGATATATCCGTCTCGACTAGGACTGCTCACTCTAAAAGCGTTTTCCCGCTCATTTATAGCAGATAAATACTATTATGACAGTTTCAAGTAGAGATAAGAGAGTTTTGCATTTTATTCCGTCTTCCAAGGGGCCGTGGTAGCTAAATTAGTAGAGCGTTTATCTCTGGTGCATGGGGTCTCCGGTTCGATCTCGGCTCGTGCCATGTGGGTTTGTGGTGGAGAAACGCCGCGTACGTGGGCTTAAGTCAAAGTTGCCTAAAGGCCTTAAAATAAAGTCAAATAGAGAATTCCTTCGCATGTAATAAATAATTACCTCAAAATAAGTAGCAAAATGTGAATGTGAAATGTGACACATCAAGATAATGAAATCGAGATCAAGCCTGAAAAGCTTGTTTAAACTAAAAAGCGACTTACTAGCAAAAGTTAAGCCATGACAATTACAAACAATATATTAGCTCAAACGAAATTGATGTAATACGTCATCCATGAAAATAATTGTGTGAAACATCTGTAGCAAGAAATCTGTAAGCACATTGCAAAGAAGGATTTATAAGATGTGTGGCGAAGTGTCATAAGCACTCCTTCCAACTACTATTTCTTTGTTTGAGCGTGACCGATTAAGTGAACAATTCAGGAAGTTCAACTAGGTATTAAAACTTGTTGAGTGGAAGGTCATGATGATGCAAGGTAGAGGCTTACTTGAAGAATCGTTACCAATCGTGAAAAAAATGTATATCGGTGTTAAATTTGCTGTTATGTTCCTAATCGTTTTAAAGTATGTTGTCAATATAACCATTATTCGTCAGCATAAGTTTATGTAATTAGCTTATTTAGCTTTCTTACAGAATAATTCTGTTTCCTATCATTAATTAAAATATTACAAAATATATCCTTTTATTACCATTTCATTAAGCAAGGTATCTTATTCTATTACTTGGTACCAACAGTAAATTCCTAAAGTTTGCATTGTATGTTTTTTTTTATATGTAAAGTGCAGTCCGTTTAGATGTAGCATGTTGCAGAATGACCTTAAGGAATTATCCAGCATGAGACTTAAGGGATAGAACGAAAAGTGTGAATTATCTATAGATTTATTTCACATTCTGGAAATAATTAATAAAATATTTTTGTCTAATTGCAATTGGCTCTACCACATTAGATTTCGGAGGTATCCTTGTCAGTTGGTAGATTATAAATCAGTGCCAAGGTGGAGTATTACACAATCCGTTCTTTCCTGTAATCATTAATCTTTCGTCGTTATCGTACGCAAAGAACCAGACTTTCCTTTCGAAACGCAAAGTATATTTAAAGAAAGAATTAACAAATATTTATTTCAGGCAAAGAAACGTTTTTGTTTAAACGAGTTTATTCTTCATAACAGTAAAATATTCGCGAGCAAATAGAGAATTGTTCATAGTAGAACAGAAAGACGTGGTCGGCATAGGAGACGTGGTACGTACAAGTTCATTGAAGCCCTGTTCATATTGGTCATCATTGATCCTCTAAATCACACTAGACTAACCAAGGGAGAGTTCCTTGAATGAAGGTTCTTTCCACGTTCCTTCTTTCCTTCCACATTCTTTCCCAGATGAACAATGCGTCAAAGCTAAAGACAAACATTGACTGTAGAGCGAGGTGCTGGAAAGTTCACGAACGTAAAGTTGGAAAGTTTGGAAACTTTTGGAAATTGCGTGCTGGGTTAAGCTATTATTGATGTGTGGCATGTGAGTGATATATCTGCTGGGACAGTGAACAACAGAAAAATGTGAACACTATCGCAGAAATTTTAGATTTGAAAAATAGGAAAGAGAAACATACATATGAAAAGAAAAAAATAAAGGAGTGTGTGTGTGTGTGTGTGTGTGAGAGAGAGAGAGAGAGAGAGAGAGAGAGAGAGAATGAGTGAGTGGGTGGGTGGGGGACAGAAAGATAATGAGTGAGTGAGTGAATGTGGTTAGGTGGGAGAGAGAGAGAGAGAGATGGGGAGGGAGAGAGAGACCAAAACATTTTAAGTTACAAGACAAATTCGGTGAAATTGTTTCGATGAATTCTTCATAACTTAATTTTGTAAAATATAATTTCTGTTTCTGGGTACTTTCCATAAATAGTGGAGTATTTTCAAGTCCATTCGAAACAAATAGTTCTTTCATGAAACAAACAGCAGTATTAGTGAAGAATAGCATATCGCGTTTTTTAATTTTTTTTTACCGATTTGGCGTAGCTCAATTCGCAAAGCGTTAGCCTAACAGTTGACAAATCCTGGTTTGAACTCCAGCGGTAGGTCATCCTCGGGCTACTGTTGGGATGGTAGCTTGAAGCTAGGGCCTGGCTGTTCATGACATGAACCAAAAAAGTTTGAAGCCCAGATATACAATTGAAATGCAAATGCAACTCTCTTAAAAGTCCTATAGTCTATACACCCTTTTCTCAAATATATATGCCTTTTTATATTTTGTTGCAGAATGAGTTTTAGGGGCGTTAATGATGTTGGCATCAGCTATGTCAACATCATTAACTGCCTTAAAACCGATTCTATAACAATAATACTATAATAAGCAACTAAAGTGTGAAATCTAATTAAGACTCAGTTGAACTGTAATTCTGTAATTTTATTCTTTATAATGTTTCCAGTTCATTAAATCCGAACTGATATTTTTCTTAGTTTTTCCTTAGTCAAGCCAGAAGAATGCTGGATCGTATTGCGAATCAAAACCAGTGCCAATACCAAATTGGCCTTTCCACATTAGTAGAGTAAATCGTTATGACGTGACGACATATTAACTTAATTTATAGTTAAATGATAACTACCCAAGTACTGTAACCATGTTTCCATTCAGCAACTAATTGGTTGATCCATGTTTTGTTCTTGGTAAACTATTTTGTTAATTTTTCATGTATATTTTTCTTAGGTGACAAGTAAGATCGTACTAATCTAAACATTTTTTTTACACCAAAAGAAAATGCCTTAAATATCTTGTGAGAAAGTGAATAAAACAAAGCAACTTGAGAGTAGCTGATGATTAAGGCGCTCGCTGTAGGGAAGTCTCATGTACTGTTGGGCGTGAAGGGTATCCCTAGTTGGTTGACTCTTTTTGAGAAAAATATTTGAATTCAAATTTGAACGTAAAGTTCATAGAAGAGTTCTTTCTATGTATTTTTTCACTATTTACAGTATGAAACGTATCATGAAAACACTTGTAGACCAACAAAATATTTATACCAAGTAGCCGTAGCTCAGTTGGTACATCATTGGTTTCGCCTTCAAAAGGTTGTGAGATCCATCACAACGACAAGTTAGCTAAGGTTTTTCCAGGGGTTTTCTCAGTCACACCAGGATAATATGGCATGCTTTGTTCTGGTCGACTCCTTCAAGCATTCTTTCTCCTGTCCTATGCTGGTTCGAGCCAAAAGTGCCTAAAGGCTATAAGCTCAAATAGAAATGAAATCTTTATTCCACCATTTTGCCCCAATTATAAAAAAGAGACATATATAAATTTAAATTTAAATGCTTGAGTGAAGCAATAAAATTCTACTGAAAATTAAAGTAGATATTTAGAATTCGAAAAAATATGGTACCAAATATTCATCTCACCAGTTGAATACATTTTAGAAAGAAAGGAATGAATTTTGCCGACTATTTACGTGTGATATAATGTTGTATTTTCTGTGCCCATAAAAGTTATAAACGCGAAATAAAACCGTTTTGGTTTCAATCAAAAGTATTCTAAAAATGACCAAAAATTAAGGAAAATGCAGAAATATACCAATGCATGGTTGGAGTAAAGAACTTCAGGTTTATAGAGTATGCAGTTGTATCTTTGAATCATATCTCCTCGTCTATGGACGATGTACCACGTATTTAAAAATTAATTTCCTTCAATATAAAAATTAAGAGGTGGACACTTGATTTACTAACCCTTGAGTAACAAGAGTTTCGATTAATCAAAAAAATAAATGTTGATGACATTTTTATCTCGTTGCGTTTCCCCTGAAGACACGTAAAATTCAATTTTGACATAATGTGACTCACTGATCCTTTTTATATCTGGTAAAGCATTTTTTATTCTATCCAATCTTAGTTGGGAATAGCTTAATATTAATTAAATAGAATGATTCTGCTAAGTGGCTTTTATTCAAGAAATTCAGAGTTCAGCTCTTAGAAAGAAGTACAGGAAACATATTCGTAAGATCTTTTTCGCACGACATACAGAATTAGGCTGAAAAAATAAGGTTACCGCTAAATTATTTTAAAATATTTATGAGTTTGATAAAACAAAATAGCTTGAAGTTTTACGTTAAAAAATCTTTGCGTACAGTTCCACACGATAAAATCAACTGAATAAGATTTGGAACATAATCTTTGAGGCATTCACAGAATGAGACTTAACGTAAGAAACTGTATGATTATCACAGAGATATCAAACGAACATACTCTATTGTCATATTAGATATTTAGTTGTGTCGTTCAATCTTTATCCATAAACACACATTGAGAAAAGCATAATAATAACCGAATTAAGGCACTGCAGAAATTGCTATAAAGTTTTCTTAGCATCCGTTAATTTTTACCTCACACATATAGTAATAATTACAATTTGCGTTATATTTTGATGTCATGCAAAAAAGTAGCTTGTTGGTAACAAATATAAGACTTCTTTTAAAAAGAAAAGATGAGGTGTCAATTGAAACATAAAAGAAAACATTCCAAAATTACGTATCTTGTAAACAAAGTACTCACCGGACTATTTAGAAATTGTTGCATCCTCATCTGAATAGTTTTGCCCTTTTTCTCTCGCAACAAAATGTAAATCTTTTTGATTCCTGGACATGATCGTAATAATTTCTCCACCAGAACTTTCCCAATAAATCCCGTTGCCCCAGTAATGAAAATTGTTTTGCCATTGTAGAAATCGGCTACGGACACGTAAGGTTCAGGAGCGTTCGTCTCCATCGCGCTTCTTCAAATGAAAACAACTCGGTTGCGTTGACCCAGCACCAGCTTTTACGCGGCCTTCTTCTCTGTGCTCTTTGGCAATGTGAACTTGAAAGTGATGTAGCTCCCAACTTGTCCAGTGCGAAACCTCTACAGTAAGTTTATAGAAGAGGCAGGCGGGGCGGAGGTCAGGTGACGTCATGAGCTTCGTGAATTCCCTCAGAACATAGTATTTTCCAGTGTTGACAGTATTCGTTGAGTTTCACCAAATAAACTACCTTGTCTGGCGTTGCTTCTTTTCACGTTCTGAAATATACTCCTAACGTAACTTCTTTGCTAGTATGGAAATAATGTTAACGCACTGATAAGAACGTAACCTTGCATTTGATTTTCTGTTCTCACACTCAGTTTGTTTACACAAAATAGTTTATTCAGATAGTACGTGGACAGACTACATTTATCTCGTCATATTAAAAGTCTGTCTTCCAAGTCTGACTGCATATCCGTCTGTTTCTCTGAGTTTTCTTTTGTCTGTTTGTATTCTTTCAAGGAAACTGTCTCGGGTGGAAATAGTAAATCAACATGAAACTTCCATAGAGCATCCACGATGTGTTTAAACAAACACTATTGTAGTACTACGTTCCGGAATTTAGCGGAACACAAGTTAGAACTTTAAAGTTTGCAAAAACTTTGCTTAGAATGCCTGCAGGGTAGGCAACACGCAAATATGTATTTCCTCTGTATTTTCATGTGAAAAGTTGCGCTGAAGATAATTTGCATGTTAAATTAAAGTTATTGGTGAAACTGATGTGTTAATTAATTATACTGATCTCTACTAAATGCGAATATTATATTAATACAGGGTGACCCAACGAAAACTTTCCATCCTCTTTATTTCGTAATTGACTGATTTTCAGAAAGAATCCCAACATACACGCGTCACTTAATTTCAAGGGGAATTATCGTAAAACATTTCGTGGTGCTTCACGTTTTGCAGCTCTAGGGCAAAAAGTGAAATTTTCTTAAATAGAGTTGCATGGGTCAAATGACACATCATGTGAATGTTTTTTCAATTTCATTTACTAGTTGTTTTGCAAGAAATTGTGTGTGAAGCTCTCAAATATTTTACTCTGAATCTTGGTAGGCGATGTAATATCTATCACATGGCTTCACCGGCAAAATTTTGTGTCACATCTGAGGAGTGGCGTCCCTTGGGGATCATTGTTCCGTCAGGGATATAGTTAAGGTACAATCCCGATATCCGTCTGGTGAAACTGATAAAAACTCTGAAAAACTTAAATCACGATAGTCTACAGCAGGGTTATTCTTCCCAAAGTGCACACGGGTGGGCATCCCATGCCAATCTGAAGTTCACAGCATTATCGTTTCAGCACAGGAGTTAAGTGCTATTAGACCACAGAGTATGAACAACACGTTCAAATTTATCACAGTGATGTTTATAAGAGTTATTTTTTTTTACTTATAATGGCAGTTGAAGCGCTGATAACTTTAAAAAGAGTAAAATATTACATCACCTAAAAGTTTCAGTTTATAATATTTGAGAGTTCAACACGGAATTTCTTGCAAAGTTTCAAAGGAACTAGTGATGATCAAGTGATTTTTGAAAGACTATTCACATGATGTGTCATTTGATCCCTGGTTCAATTTAAGCAAGTTTTACTTCTTGTCACAAGGCCGCAAAAAATTGGTATACCATGAAATGTTTTACGATTATTCCCCTTGAAAATAAATGTGACTTTCGTGTCGGGATTCTTCCTGGAAATAAATCGTTCTTCTTTAACGGGATGGGAAGTTTCCGTTGTATTACACTATATTTAGATCGATATAATATTTGTATTTGGCAGGGATCAATGTAATTAATTAACACTTCAACCTCATTAATAACTTTAATTTCACATACAAAATATCTTCAGCGCAAGCTTTTATATGGGAGTAAAAAAGAAAAAGATCTTCTACGCATGTGTATAAAGTGTTGCCTATCACACCGGCGTTCAGAACAAAATTTCTGAAATTTCGGAGTCCTGTAATTCGTGCTCCGCTAAATTCTGAAACATAGTACTACAGTAGTGTTAATTTGAGCACATCATCAATTCAATGTGAAAGCTTCATGTTGGTTTGCGATTTCCTGGAGATAGTTCTCTTGTTATACTTAACCTCGTGTTAACTGTGGTAGTCGTGCGGTCTTATGCGTCAGTCCAGCGTCTTCAAGTTTGTGAGTTCGAACCCTTGCTGGACAATGGATGTTTGTGGATTTTAAAACTTAATAGTTAATGGCATCATGAAGGCCGAAGCCTATAGTTACTAAAATGGACCACAATAACATTTTCTTTTTAATTTACTGCCACTCGTGAAATTTTAACATTTTGTCGCCAGTAGATAATCACGTCACAAATTCCAACTTGAAGAAAATCGGAAACATCACTGTTTTCGAGGTTTTATTCAGCATTCGATATCAAAATGACAGACATTTACCGACTTTCTCAAAGCTAAATCAACGTTTCTGTGTATGCGTGTCACTGGGAAATGCATATCACACTAAAACAGGATCATTCCATCTTAAATCATCCGCGATTTTCAATTTTGCTCGATCACTGCAAAGCCAAAAAACATTATTCGATTCAATTGAATGTTTGAAGGCCACTCTTCTCTATAAAACGTTCAAATTCAACTTGAGTACTGCAAGTTACCTGAGAATTCGCAAAGTTTGCCTAAAATAATATTGAAACATTTCTAGTGTATGGAAAGTTGACCAAAGGTATTTATATTGGGTTCTGACAGCTGTGCCTATAGTCCTCAATATTTAAACGAGCAGTCTGACAAGAAAATTTTTCTGATATCAATATCGATAATTTAGATGGTTCTTAATAGGATGGAAGATAGGATAGCAAATTACACGTATCGTCGTACATATAGCGGATAATTCTAAAAATGAATACTCGTGCTATTTAGAAGTGAGTTATGCAAAATGTTTGAAGTTTTGATATTCCTTATCTATGAAGTTTAGGCATGCAAATTATTTTAAGTCGCCTTTCGATTCACTGATATAATATTCTTTATTCAAATAATTTGTCATTCGTATTATTTGTCATCCACATTGTCAGAATATTCGTCAAACAAAGAACCCATGTATTTAAATTACCTATTTACTATTTATCTGTTTTATTTGGCATCGGGATTCAGGATATCCTATCATATGTAATCGTAAATTATGGATAACTGGCGTCTAAATGATCCGAATTATTATTGCTTCGCATGTGAAGACACCAGGAAAAGAACTTGCTTTGTCTATTTTATCGATTTTACGGGAGAGCGTTTTAAAAGTTCAGAATAGCATTGAACTTACCTGAACATCAAATAAACATTTTCGTGTAGCAGAGGGACTATGGTGCTATCTTCTTGCATGGCATTCTTATCTCCATTTCGACATAAATCTGAATTGAGTGAACATATTTAATCAGTGCCGGCTGGGTGGCCGAGCGGTCTGTGGCGGTAGGCCATCGGCTCGAAGGTCTCGGGTTCGAGTCCCTGCAGGGGCATGGGTGTGGATTTTAACAGCTAAAGGCGAATCGTGACGGGCCAAAGTCCAAAGTTACTAGACATAAAAATAAAGTTTACCAAAGTTTTTTTCAAAACAATCAGTAAATATATCTTTCTTCTAAATCATACAATAGACACGGGAACTTTCGGGTATCAATTTCAGGAATTTTCTAGTTAAAGAAATATTTCTGATACGTACTTGTGCCTAAGCAATGACTAAAACGAAAATCACTCCTAAATGTAATTTTATGATTTAAAACTAACTCTATGGCTTACGTAACTCGCAAGTTCTTTGCCGCAGTTACACTTGTGAGGTCAGTCACATTCCTTAAGATATGGATAGCATTATTCTTTAGGTCGCCTATGTTATCCCGAGAATCGGTTTACATAAAGTCACATTTGGTTCTTTTTAGTTATATTGTTTACATTACTATTTTATTTTTTATGCTGAATGTTATCCGATATCAGTTTTTTTTTTGGAATTCAAGTCGCGCAAGTTGCCTTAATATCCACTGTGTATGAGAAATATATTACAATAAACTTATTAAGATGATGTAGCAGTGTGTAAGCCCATGTGTAAAATAATTATTTAATATGGACTTCTTTATCCTAAAATAAATAATAGTCTGCAACAATGTTAGGTTTTGACTGGTTGCAGAACACTTTAGGATTTGGGTCACAAACCAGTTTGAGAAAAAGTTTCCGAACACCGAAATAGCTCGAAAAAAATAATAAAAATCTCGCTAAAGATATTCTTTTCTTGAACAATTGGTACTAAATAGTAAAAAATAATTATGTTTATGAATGACTAAAAAGAAATGGATGGGGCGCGCCACTTAAAATATTTATAGAGTGACTGTATACAAGATCACTCTCCATGTTTTTCGCTTTAGTAATACCACAGATAAACTATACATAATAGTTTAGTTTATTTACTAATAGTTTATCTGTGGTAGTACATAACCAAAATTATTTTTTACTTTTTAGTACTAATTGTTTAAGAAAATAATGCCTTTAAAAAGTTATTTATTATCTTTTTGTTTCCTTTGCTAGGCTTAATCCTTACATATTCGATGCCCTCCTTCCCTAGGATGAAACCATACACTACATATACAGGGTACTCTTAAAATACACGGCAAAAATTTAAGAGGTGATTGTTGACATCGAACATGGGTGAAATTTAGAGATACAGAATTTCCAACTTGGAGCTCGAAGTCGATGCCTAACAATGGGAAGTAAAAAAGTCTCAATAAATCAAAAACGGCACATTGAATGAAAATTTATTTTGGGGAAATTTGTTTCTAATATGGTGGATATCAGGAGTGAAAACACGATGTCACTTGGTTGTCAGTGTTGCAAACCAGGCATAATGTTTATTTTTTAAATTACACTACGTCATGTCGTTGGATATTTGGCATCTTCTAGTGATGATGAACAATATGCGTAAAGCTCACATCACAGTACTGCAAACTGTGGAAAAAATGTCTAGGAAATTGCGTAGTTTGTATAAGAATGCAAAAACATTTCTGTCTTATACACAGTTTGCAGCACTGCAATGTGTGCTTTACGTGTGTTGTTTATCATTACTACGGGATTCCAAATATCCAATTAAACGTTATGTTTGGTTGGCAACACTGGCAACCCGTGACATTATGTTTTCAATCCTGATATCCACCATGCTGTTAGAAACAAATTTTTCCAAAATAAATTTTCATTTCCTTTCTGATTTAATGAGGATTATTAATTTTCTTCCCATTGTAGGTGTCGACTTTGGGCCTGAAGTTGGAAGCACTGTATCTCCAAAACAAAGCGGAATTTCACCCATGTTGATAGGTATGTTTTAACTTGTTTTGATGTCAGCAATCACCTCTTAAATTTTGGATGTGTATTTTAGGTACACCCTGTACACAAGTTTTTGTTTAATTTGGCCGTTAATCCATCTTTTGCCTTTAAGCACCTAAGGCCCATTTGACACAGAAACATTTATGCTACAATAATTCTTAGCGCTAGCAGTAGTGCAAGCATGTAAAAGCAAAAATAGTATGGTTTTATACCGCAGTATCTTGCCCTATAGTAGCATTCTATATATACTATTATTATATAGTAGTGTATAGCATTCTTGCTTTTGCACGCTTGCACTACAGTTATCGCTAAGATTTGTCATAGCATAAATGCTTTCGTGTCAAACGACCATAATCCCACGCCAGAGCCGGAGCAGTGGTATTTAATATGTATAGCCTAGACTAGGGGTACACGGGGAAATTTCACACTTGTTCGTGTCTCTATCCTTGGCAAGATCAAGCCAGTTTTCATCCCGATCACCTACCTCTCGAAGATCTCTTCTAATATTATCCTCTTAAGAACGACTCTGTCTTCCCAACGGTCCCTTTACTTCCGGTCTTCCAACCACGACGGAATATAATCCTCGTTTTTCCCCATGCGAACTACATGGTCTGCCCTTCTTAGTCATCGAGATTTCATTATTCTTACAACATAGGGCGAGTCACACAATCAGTGGAGATCTTCATTATGCACTTGACTCCAATCTCCAGTCATCTCTTTCCCTTTCAGCCTGCATAACTTTATTAAAACATTATTTTCAAACACAAGTGTGTGTGCATATGCTATGGTTGTGCTCTAATTTTCGCAACAATAAAGCATTAACGTCCCAATAACCGTTCTACATGATTTAAATTTCAACTTCCTTCCTCCATGTTAATCACCAAGTTAGGAGTTTCTGGACTGAGTAGAAACGTACATCGCCAGATACTAAGTAAATTTTTATTCCGTCCGTAACCTTCTTCTTGCTAGTTACTAATTCAGTAATTCTCCCAAGTATTTAATTTTGTTTCATTCTCTATGATCTCATTCTTAATCTTTATGAATCTATTTCCTTCATCCTTTGTGGTTTGGCTTGTTATCATGTATTTTGTTTTCTCTACATTCATCTGCAGAACTATCTCATTGTAAGTTTCTACTAAGACACTGGCGTTACTTTGTAGTGCATCTATATCATCCATCCTCTATCAAATCTACAGAGCCCACGCATACGAAAAGTTGGTTCAAGCCATTCAATGTTAGTTCCCTTTTATCCTATTTTATTTTGAAAATCGTATATTCTAACGCAAAATGAAACAGTAGGAGTGATGCGGTATCACCTTGTTTTAGTTCATTACGAATCTCGAAACTATCTGACATATTATTACCTATACGTACTCTGTTTATGGGGTCACTGAGACACATCCTCACTAGTTGAACAAGTTCCTTTCTTCGGAATTCCAAATCGTAGCAGCATACAGTATAGCTTTTCCTTTCTGAAAATCAATTAATTGGTGATGAACTATCGCCTTGCATTCACATTTCTTCTCTAAGATTTCTGGTCCAAATAGTGCTGTAAGAAAAACGTTTTTTTCATGTTTTTTTACATAATATGTATTTAATGCTTTACACTGCAGACAAATCAACGTAATCAGAAAGATTTTAGTTAAGATTTCTCACATTCATCCCAATTTACTATTGCTTTGTTTTCCTGCAGCCTTACGAGGTAAGTGGTGGCATTATTTATGCATTCACTGTCACATCGCTATACTTCCCACATTCACCTTGACAAAAATAAGGAGTTAACTAATAACTAACGAACTAAAGCTATTTGGTATAGTTTGTAATAAAATACTAACAAACCTCCAGGGAACTCAAGAAATATTTTGAATTATAAGAAGGATTTAAGTTCCTAGAGATAATACAACTTCGGAGACATCTTTACCCTAAACTGGAAACTATGAATACTTACCGAAATATGCTCTCATCCGGTATATACAATACGTTAATTTATAATTACGGTATATATATATATATATATATATATATATATTCTGCAAGACGTGTCTGTTCTGAACAGTTTCAAAGTCTCGAGTGATCATAGGATGGTGAGATGTAAGCTGAAACTAAATACTAGACTTGAGAGAAAGAAGCTTATCAGAGGAAAACCGCCACTTTTAGATCTAGAAAATCTAGGGAAAAAACAGAGAGACATTCGAGATAGAACTAAGCAACAGATTCAGTTCCTTCTAAGAGTTAGAGGATGAAGAAGACATCAGCAGCAGAAATAAAATACTGACTGAGATAATAAGAGAGACAGCCAAGGAAATAGCAGGTACCAGAAAGAAAAGAAAGAGCAAAATCTCAGAAGAAACTAAACTCTTGCTGAAGAAAAGAAGGGAAATGAAAGAAGAGGAAAATTACATAAAAAGGATTGAATACATAGAAATAAATAAAACCGTAACGAAGAAAATAAGAGAGGATGTACGAAGATATAACGAAAATCTTGTTAGAAATACAGTCGAGGAGAACAAGAGTTTGAAGAAAACCAAACAGCAGCTCATGATAGGGAAAATGCAAATAATTGCAGTTAAGAGACCAGACGGGACCGTAACACGAAATAAAGAAGAAATTATAAAAATATTTGAAAATTTCTACAGAGAAGTATACTACTCCGAAGAAGAGCTAGGAAATGAAGACTCAGAAGAAAATGATGTAGATGTCCCAGATGTAATGAAGAAGAAGTGGATAAAGTACTTCGAGGGATGAAGAACGGAAAGACGCCAGGATAAGATGGACTCACAGCAGAAATGTTTAAATGGAGAGGTGAAAAGATGAAAGACTAACTTGCGAAATTATTCTCAATGTGCATGAGAAAGGAATGGAAGAGAGAAATACCCAGAAGTTGGAATAATGCTGTTATAATTTTGTTGTACAAGAAAGGGGACAAAGAACGCGTAGAAAACTACAGTTTACTGTCAGTTCTATACAAAATGTTCACCAAAGTTATTTTGAATCGTATTGAACGGGACTTGGATTTTAACCAGGGAAGGGAACAAGCCGGATTTCGTCGTGGATTTAGCATAATGGACCACATACAAACACTGAATGAAGTTATGGAAAGGACTAATGAATATGAACTTCCACTATGTTTGGGATTCATATATTTCGAAAAAGCTTTCGATTCGGTCTCCTTGTCAGCAGTACTTAAATCACTTGAACATCAAGGTATCGAAAATGCGTGCATCAAGCTACTGCGAAACATTTATTCGAGTGCCACATCTGTCATTAGACTACATCAAGAAAGTGAAAAATTTTAAATTTAAAAGGGGGTAAGGCAAGGAGATTCAATTTCCCCAAAACTGTTTTGTGCGGTCCTGGAGAGAGTGTTCCAAAATTTAAATTGGGTTGAAGTTGGAATTAAAATTAATGGCGAATATCTTCATCATCTACGGTTCACGGATGATATAGTCCTGTTTGCTTCAAAGGCGGAAGAACTACAAACCAGAATGGAAGAACTGAATAATGAGAGTTCAAAAATAGCCCTTAAAATGAATTTAAGTAAAACAAAGGTCATATACAATCAATATGCTGCAAAAAGGGAAATAAATATTAGCGGAGAGACAATAGTCATAGTTGATGAGTATGTTTACCTAGGCCAGCTCAAAGCATCGAATGCCAAGTTGACTGATGAAATAAATAGAAGATGTAAAATGGCGTGGAGTTCGTTTGGAAGATTACACTTTATTTTCAAAAGCAAACTACCAATGTGTCTGAAGCGTAACGTTTATAATCAATGTGTCTTACCTGTGATGATGTACGGCTGTGAAACTTGGACATTGAATGCGCAGACGACTCAAAGATTGAGAGTCACACAACGAGCAATGGAGATATGCATGGTAGGAATAACCAGGAGGGACAGGAAGACAAATGAATGGATTCGCACACAAACAAAGGTAGAGGATGTAATCAAGACTGCGAAGAAGCTGAAGTGGAAATGGGCCGGTCACATAGCTAGACGAACTGATGGAAGGTGGACGACAAATGTACTACATTGCATTCCTAGAGAAATGAAACGACCGAGACGATGTCCGAATGCAAGATGGGTAGATGAAATCAAGCGTTTTTCAGGAGCTACATAGATGAGGATAGCAGCAGATCGAGATATGTGGAAAGAAAAGGGGGAGGCCTTCATGTAGGAGTGGATAGAAAACGGCTGAATATGATGATATATATTTTATCATAATTACTGTTAGCAAAATTTAATTATCTTTAGCTCAAATCGCGGGAAACGACCAGTTTCTATTCAAGGGCAGAGGTAAAAATTTGAGTTTACAAGTACACTGTATTTCACTATAAAAACTCGGTTGCATTGCTCCCTCATGCTCCGGGCTACAAGGCTCGCTCCATACTGTATAAATATATGGGGATACAGACAGTGTAATAAAAATATTTTATGTTATATGCGTATTTCAAAAGAGTTGTATAAATGCTTAATGAATACTCTTGTAAAGCATACCATAACGTAGCCACGTCCCGCGGCTCCCCCGTACTCTTTTGAAAGTATAGGAATAGCTAACTTCACGTAACAGTATGAGGGCCGTTTGAAAATTTGAATTTTAAAATAGGGTGTCAACGCTGACAGCTGTGTGCTTGGGTACAGGGAATAATCACAGTACGTTTCGATTTTGTCGAATATGTATACTCAAAATTTAGTGCGGATATGTCGAACCGAATGGAAGAAATAACTATTTAAATTTTAAAATTGAATGGCAATACTGTCAACCGTGAGACTTGAAGTATCTCTATGACGCGCCCCAGTACGTAAATACAAAGTTTGGTCCTAATGCGTTCAACGATATGGAAGCAATTAAAAATTTTATTTTCTGAAATTGGTTGACAATAGTGAGAACTGAGTGTCGGAAGTACCCACAATCCACATGAACTGTTCCAGTATTTAATGCATATGTCCAATTTGCTGTAAATCAATGCGAATACGTCCAACGGTAACAAATATGAAATCTAGATTTTTATTCGTTTGGCAACCCTGACAAACTACGGTGCCTGTAGTGTCTGTATGACCTGTACCAGTACCTAATGAACATGTATGACAAATTTAGTGTAAATCAATGCACACGTGTAGATTTGTATTAAGAAAGGAATTTCTTTAAATTAAATTTTAAAATAAACTGGCAACACTGACAACTGTGGTGCTTTAAACGGGGACAACCAAAACTTTCTTCTATGGTGTTGAATTATGTTTAAGCTAAATTTGGGGCAGATACGAGGTGGAAGAAAAATAATAAAATGATTTTTTTAAGTTGTCAACACTGAGAACTGAACAACCCGGAATATCTCGCATATATCAAAAAAATATTAGTAATCTAGGGTTTAAATTACGTTGAGCTTCTTGTTAATTACCTATATAAAAGTAATTCTTGCTTAAATAGACTTTAGCAGTATTAGTACTGCTGCCCTAAAAAAACGAAATTTAAAAAGACGAGAGGCCATGTTTTTTTTAAAGGAAACTTTAGAAGAAAAGGAAGTTTTTTTTCTACTTACGACACTAGGTCCAACGTAGATCTATTTCTTCTAAATATACATTGGTGACCTCCAATTATTTTATCTACGTATGAACTTAGAACTGATTTATCGTATTTTATAAACTAGAACTATTATTAAGGTTTCTATGCCTTTGCACGCTCCTTCTTTCTCCATATAGCACTTATCAATTTATGTAGTTCCTTGGTTAGTGTCAGTCTCCCTGCTTTAACTAATTCGGCTGGATCCTGGCGATTTGAAAAAAATCAAATTCTTTATCGACATTTCCACCTCGATCTCGCTAGGCTCGGGTCTCTACCGTTCTGTGTCATATTTACTCTATTTTTCAAATTCCTCTGTTTTTATTACACGCTTTTTATTAACTTACTCTGGAATCATGTTTCATCTCTGGTGCAAATCTTGCAATGTTAATTTAACTCATTTCCCGACGTCATTCAATGATGAAATTTTGCACAGCGACGTAAGTCGGGTGACAATGCTACATTCCATTCCTACTTTCATATATTTCTATATATGTATATATTTAAAAAAACATATTTTAATATTTTGTTATTACAGACTTGTTTATCCTAAAATAAATACTAACCTGCACTCGGCTGGGTTTGACTGATCGCAGAGCTCTTTAGGATTTGGGCCACAAGACATTATGTACACCGAAATAACTCGAAAACAATAATAAATATATTAATAAATAAAAATAATTAAAAAGAATTAAAAAACACGTTTTTCTAAGCAAAGAAAAATGGATTAAAAAGTAAAATATAATAAATATATGAATCGCAAAATAAAAGCGTAGGTGCTCTTAGATATTATGATTTTATGATAAGGTAAGCAAGAATACCCACGCTTTTATTTTCCGATTCATAAATTTATTATTTTTTATTTATTTGTTCATTTTCGTTGCTTAGAAAGGCGTGTTTTTTAAATCTTTTTTAAAAATCCATTTTAATTCTTTTTATTTTTTATTGTTTTCTGGTTATTTCGCTGTACAGAATGATTTGTGGCCCAAATCCTAAAGGGTTCTGCAATCAGTCAAACACAACCGAGCAATTCAGATCTTGTTCGGGCCGCGGTAGCTCAGTGGTAGAGCGCTCTGCTCTGGTGCGTGGGATCCTTGGTTCGATCCCGACCCGTACCCATGTGGTGGACAAACACTATGTGTGTGGGTTTCCTCGGAGTTTTCCCGGTTCCTCTCACTATCTTTATTCCACTAATTCCACCATCACCTTTCATTCGGCCTGAACCAAATTAGCCTAGAGGTCTTAAAAGATTTTTTTAAAGTCAGACCCTGCTCAGTGAGACCATCCCGAATGGGGTTTTCCCTCATTTTCCTCTGTCTCTTCGGATGGCGGAATGCCGGAACCTACAATTACATTGGGCTTTTAATCTCGTGCATATACCATGAAGTGAGCCCCGTCCCTTACACACAACAGGTCTACTCCAAGCCTCCTGATTCAACAGTAGTGACACACCGTTACTGACTGAGGTCTGTACACAGCTTGACATTTACATATATTCACATTTTATTTCAAAAATCCGAAAAAAAATAAACCCGGAAAAACCCGTCTGGACTCAGGTGGGCTAGTTTTTTTTTTAAATACCCGGGTCTGCCAGTACAATGTATGAACAATAGTTATATCTGGTGATGCTTCGCATAACTTCACCAATTTCACAATATGAACACGTGCCCATATGATGAACAATAGTTGTATTCTCGTCAAAGTTGATCATAATGTTATAAAAATAAACCAAGACTGAACGCTGTTAAATCAAATGGATCCCTTCTCTTGAATATTACAAGCGTTTAAATTACATTTATTACCTAGGTGGACATAATATTGTTTCCTTTGGCTATCGTTCATGAAAATGTTCATATACCTTACGTAACAAGGTTGCTAATAAACAACTAAAATACGAACATAAGTTCAAGTGTAGAGAACATAAAGTGTCAATCATGTTTAAGTTTATCTTTAATCTTTGGCCTAATGAACAGCAAATAATAAAAGTGCCGGTAGAACACGTGAGTGTAATATTAGGAAATTGATAGGAAAGTTGTTTAAAGCTGATTGTTTTATCTGTATAGTATCTAATTTATAAAAATGCATCAGCATGGGCAAGCAGCAACTCCCTGCTTGGGATATTAGATATCAAAATGGAAACCATGTTGTCTAGTTCAGAGTAATTTCTTCCATGCTTATTAGACTTAATAGTGAGAATCCCATAAACAAGTTCTTTAATTGAGTCTGCAAAAAAAAAAAAAATCATTTTCACAACTTAGATTGCCTACGAGTATTTTACAGACGTCCATTTTGTTAAGTTAAATTAACTTGTTAGCGCACTTGTATGAACGTAAGTGAATTGGCCTGTCTATCTGTCCGTTCCAACAAGTCTCAAAAACTACAAGTCGGACAGAGATGAGATGAGAAATGCACTGTTGTATTCGTCATGGTCTGAATTATATGATTTGTTGAGATTTATAAATCACATTTTAGGGATCTTGTTATATATAAAAATGAGATACTTCTTATTCTGAGGTTCAATAGAAAATACTCTTTTATTTATCCTGTATCTATCTACTTTACTTTTGACTTTCCGGCAGCAACAAACTAATTCCTATTAAAATATTTATTCGTCTCGAGTTTATAACACTTGATAAAAATATCCTAACATTTCCTTTCGGAGGATTAATCTTACAAGGAAACTGTATTCGGTGGAAATCGCAAACCAACATGAAACTTCCATACTGCATTGATAAGTTGTCCAAATGAAGATTCCCGAAGTACTACGTTTCGGAATTTACCGGAACACGAGTTACATGGCTTCACAGTTCGCAAAATATTCTCAATGCCTGCAGAGTAGGCAACGATTCAAACATATGTGCGGAAAGTATACATCTCCCGTTTACTTTCATATGAAAGATTGCGCAGAAGATAGTTTGTATGTTAAATAAAAGTTATTTCAAGTTGACGGATTAATTATTTGCACTGGTTCCTGCTAAATGCGAGTAATATATAAACTGTGACAACATATTTTTTCTTCCTTTTTCATTATTATTAATATTATATTATGTTATATTGTGTATATTGAATTTTGTACGAGGGAAATCCCAAAAGTAAGGTCTCCTATTTGCGGGGGGGGGGGGGGGGTAGAGAAACTATTAATACGGTTGTTGGCTACACTGTTGTGAGTGGTGTTTCCTCCAGTCCCAAATAAGCACGCGCGCGCTTCGCTCGGATGCTCAGTCTTGGCTTGGCAGCCATTCAAAGTGGAGCTCCCGTTGAACGCTACCGTCAAATGCGAAGTTTGCGCAGTTATCCGATTTTTGAACGCAAAAGGTGGAAATTCATCACCAATTGACGGAAGTGTATGGACAGGTGTGCATGAATGTCAAAAACGTTCGCAAGTGGTGTAGAGAGTTTACAAACGGTCGTACTGAAATTCACAACGAAGAAAGGAGCGGTAGACCGTCCATTTCCGAAGAGACAGTCGCGAAGGTTGAGGAAATCATGCGAAAAGTTCGGAGGATCACTCTTAATGCTCTCTGCATTTTGGTTCCTGAGGGTTCCCGAAGCACCATCCACAGGATTTTAACGGAAAAGTTGCAATATCGGAAGGTGTGTGCAAGATGGGTACCGCGTATGCTGGCAGAAGACCACAAACGGCGAGTTGATTCTTCCCGCGAATTTCTTCGCCGCTATGCAGACGAAAAGGACAACTTCTTGGACTCGATTGTCACGGGTGACGAAGCCTGGGCATTCCACTTTACACCTGACATAAAGCAACAGTCACGCGAGTAGCGGCATCCCTCTTCGTCCAAGCCGCGAAAATTCAAATAAACACAGTCTGCCGGAAAAAGTCATGACAACTGTAATTTGGAACCGGAAGTGGGTATTGTTGGTCGATTTTCAGCCTGCTGGGACAATAAACGCTGACAGGTACTGTGAAACACTGAGAAAACCCAGAAAAGCAATTCAGAACCGTAGAAGAGGAATGTTGAGCAAGGGCGTAAGAATTCTCCACGACAGCGCACGCCCACACGTCGCCCATCAAACCGTCCCTCTTCTACAAATCTTTGGTTGGAACGTCATCACTCACCCACCATATAGTCCGGACTTGGCACCAAGCGACTACCACCTGTTCCCCACATTGAAGGAACATTTGTCTGGACGGCGGTTCTGCTCTGACGGCGAGGTGAAAGATGAGGTTCAACGCTTCCTGAAGGACATGGCGGCGAGCTGGTATAACATGGGCATTGTCAAACTGCTACAGCGTCTACAAAAATGCATCGACCGAAATGGCGAGTATGTAGAAAAATAAAACATTTTTCTTTAACCTTTAAAATGATGTAACTATTATAGAAAATAAAAGTTTGTTTGTATCTCTAAAAATATGAGACCATGGACCGGCACAATGTTATACCCTCGAGTTCAGTTACGGTCTCTATAGTGGCAGGTACAAGTGCAAAGTGTGAAATTATACTCGAAAAACATGAAGTTAACTTATTACAATTATTATCGAAACTTTCAAGTTTACACCGAGTGCAATTTAATATGTCAAATTTCTAAAACACACGTTGCTTATTGTTCGCAAGTACGACTCGGTACTCAAATATTGCTCCATGCAGACTTAACACAAAATTCGTAGCTTCTAAATAATAATAACCTTTACCATGCACTGTACCCGTTAAGTTAAAATAATAAAGAAAATCGAGAACTAGGATACGGGACTGGCACACACTGACCAATATGACCCGCTCTTTTATACAGTCTAAGTGACCAATATAGTCTAGGCGCATTTGTAAGTTCGTGAGTTTTGTGTGAAGGACCGTTGCGGGTAGAGGGAATACCTTCATTGGAAGGTATCTAATAATATGGTACCAGGTGGCAAGCCGAAAACCGTGGCAGGGGACCGGGAGGGGGGGGAAACAAAATGGCCGCCTGTGAAATTCGTCTCTCTGACTTTAAAGTGCTATAACTTCTACAAATTTTAAATTAAAACCTTCGTGGTTGTGCGAATATTTTAATAACATATTATAAATTCCATTTTAGGACAATTTGTTGCCATAGCGACGACATATTTTAAATATGGCGTCCTTAAATCCCAAAATTAATTATTCTCGATCCCTTTTCTTTATATTCAAATGGAAATAACTCGTAAACTACCACTGGTAGGCGAAATAGCCTTGAAATAAACGTTGTAGGCCTGTTCAAGGGCTTTCCAACGAGGTATGTACTATTTCTGTATCTTTAAAACAAACGGAGCTAAACTAGTTCTTATGTAGGAAAGAGAGTGTTCTTATGAAAATTTTAGAGAATGTCGGCATATCCACAGAAGAGGATGGGAAACCTACAGAAGAGTTGCTGCTCCAGGAAGATGAGAATATCAGTTCAGAAAGTTGGAGAGAGAAAAAATCGGAAGTGGAAGATGACGAAAGAATAGAACTGGAAGAAATCAATTCAACAACACCCGTACTTAGTAGCACTGAAGCATCAATTACACACAAATCAGCTGCTTCTTACTCTGATGCTATTCTTGATGGCATGGCGGAACTCCAAGCGTTGAAAAAGCCAGCGCATGTTAACACATGCATCGATTTGTCTCCAGAATTCTGCAAAAGAATAGAGTCAACAATCTTGAAATACGATGAAACTCACCTTGTTTTTGATACGTATGGAAATAAGTCATTAAAATGTCAATATGGAAGAAAAGAGCAAGAGACAGCCCAACAATCGAATACATGAGAAATCGTCTGTCCCATCCAAAAGACAAAGATGCATTCACAGCTTATCTTTCAGAAAAAAATCTACTTTATGCAAAATCTACTTTGGGAAAACGCTTAGTTGCCAGCTGGAGGACAGAAGCAAAATCTTCAGTAGGGAAGGACATCAGTGAGTTAAAGAGTACTCATGAAGAAACATATACAAAAATAATACTTCACAGTCTTTACGCAACGCCTCAAGGGGCACAGACCATTCACATAATGTCCCAAGATACTGATGTCCTTGTTCTGTCTGTGTGGTGATCTAGACACTTACCTGCCAATACGAAGTTTCTCAAAGGAGTTGGAGCTAATAAGAGGATGATAGATATTCATACTTTCCGTACCTCTCTTGGATCTCTTAGAGTAGAAGCCTTACTTGGGTTCCATGCTATAACAGGGTGTGACATTACTGGGGTATTTTCAAGGAAGTC
>JAGDQP010000458.1:19733-32714 GCA_022664845.1 Lepisma saccharinum | reverse complement strand
AGAATGTAAGGAATGCTCAGGTGAGAAACCATAGGTGTGACATCGTAGAGGAGAAACCATAGCAATAGATTGTAAGGAATGCTCAGGGAAGAAACCAAGTAGTAAAGACCCACTAACGAGCTGAGTGGTTTTTTATAGTGACCGACTGGGTCGGATAGACAACGGGTTCATAAAGAAATAAAAGTAAATAAATGAAATAAATAAAATAAATCAAACACCAAGTAATATAAACAATGGTATTGACAGATTAGTTAAATAAAAAATCTCACAAGAAAATATATATTTTTTCTTTATGTGGTAACTCTTTTAAATCCAAAAATGTGTAACTCGGTGATATATTTCTAAACTAATTGTATCACAGAGCATCATATAGGATAGATTAGATATATGTAAAGCCTAAGTTACTTGTTTATGTTGTGTTTTTTGTGCAGTTTATGTTTGTGTTGTGCTTTCGTTACACCCCTCTTTCTTGTCCACTCAAGAAACGCATAGTTTAAAAACAAATAAAGCAACGATGACAATGATGATAGCCCAATTCTGATTTATCTTTTACAATCCTAAAAGGGACGCTCTGAGTAATTATAAATAATCAGCAAAGTTAAGCTTGTGATATTGGATTTCCACCTTTCACAGCGTCTTGCCCAAATGTTTCTGCCTCTGTATTAAAAACCATAAAGTACACTTACCACTCTCATTTTAAAGGTCTGCAATTGTAAAAGAACGTTTATTTCAGGGTACTTTCGCCTACATGTATCAATTTAAAAGTTATTTCCCTTTGAATATAAAAAAAGGACCGAAAATAATTAATTTTGGGATTTAAGGACGCCATATTTAAAATATGGCGTCGCTATGGCAACAAATTGTCCTAAAATGGAATTTATAATATGTTATTAAAATATTCGCACAACCACGAAGGTTTTAATT
Source organism: Lepisma saccharinum (assembly GCA_022664845.1). NCBI lineage: Eukaryota > Metazoa > Arthropoda > Insecta > Zygentoma > Lepismatidae > Lepisma > Lepisma saccharinum. Next base: position 31,790 of record JAGDQP010000458.1, on the reverse strand, counting down.
TAAAATTTGTAGAAGTTATAGCACTTTAAAGTCAGAGAGACGAATTTCACGGGCGGCCATTTTGTTTCCCCCCTCCCGGTCCCCTGCCACGGTTTTCGGCTTGCCACCTGGTACCACATGATTAGGTACCTACTAATGAAGGTATTCACCCTACCCGCAACATCCCTTCACTCAAAATCCCACGGACTAGGAAACATTGACATATGCTCCTGGACTAATATGAATTGTTTCCAAATAATCGAGCTATAGATAAGTAAAACAAAAATGTTTACAAAAAATAACTCACTGCTGCAGCTTAATTTTACCCATTGTTAGGTACCAACTTATGTTTCACCAAATTCTATTATTTTATCCATAGTTCAGTTAAGTGGATGCACGTAACCTAGAAAAAAATAAAGAGATCTAATGTCGACCTGGATAGGTTTCTTACCTGAACGAATCTGAATTACAGCGGCACGAAAATCTAACTAAAAAACAAACCACTAGATTGCAGATCCAAACAACCGACTCGCGTGAGTGTCCGTGCTAACGAAGTGGCAGCTAAGCAAAATTATGTTACACACAGACACGTAAGCAACAAAAAATTAATACAACTCATAATAGACACCGGAATAAATAATCGCGCGCAGATAAGTATACGAGGGTTATCGCAAAAGTAACACATAGTATCGTATCAAAATATAGGATTGCCCAACGGGATATTTTCATCACGTTTATTTCGCAACCAGTTAGTTTCCAGGAAGATTCACGAGATGCACTATTCTGGTAAAGCATTACATGCCACCCCATTTCTTGTGGCAATTGTAGCATTTAGCTTCTGTTTCTGTTTGCGAGGTCCCAAGAAAGAATACGATTGTAGTATTGGAATATTACATATTGTATAAATACTACAGTATAATTATAGTTCAAAGAAAAGAAGGAAGGAAAAGCTGGATCCAATGATGGTGTCTCACACGCTGTGAACACGCAGCAAGGGATTTCTTCAGGTAAGGACGCCGAATCAGCGATCGACCACAAGGAATTTTCCACCAACCATGGTGCTGCAATAGATTCGACGTTGGTGGTGCACGAACATGGACCGGAAACGCAACAAAACAAATAGTTTAGAAGCAAATAAACAATCATTGCATCATTTATAGACGTAAACTCTCCAGGAGGTAGCGTACCAAGGATAGATGAAGTATTCCATCGCTGAACTGCAATGCTGATACGCTGATCGTACAAGCATTGCCGGAAATAAGCTTGATAGGATGTCCAACCTCTTTAATAAAATGTAGGCCGTCTGTGCCCCAAGTACCACTAGACTCGATTGCTATCGCTAAAAAATGAAGTTATCCAACAGGTTACTGTATTTTCTGTTTTTTTCGGCCTCTCTGAGTATAGCCGCGCCGCCAACTTGTAAAGATGAATGAGAAAGATTCGAAAGGGAAAACTATTGGCACAAGAGAAGTCCCATAATAATGCTCTTCTCTCTTCCATGGAACTGGTGTCATACCATCGGGCCTCTTACCATCCGATAGGCTACAAAAAGAAGGTTCACGCACCGATGGCACGTCAGCAGAAATGAGAGTTCGAAGAATTACGTCGTTGACAGAGAGACTCTGGAGTCCCCGTTGATCAACGAACAATGGTGAGGTACACAGACGTCCGCTACTAAATGTAAGGAATTGGAATACGAAAATTTTCTTAGATAAATGGAGACCAAGCGGAGGAGAAGGCAAGGCCTGAAGCCAAACACCAGATTCAGGTGAAAAAGCAGCTAGAAGTAGCTATATCTTCAAGACAATCGGTTGATTGTAAAAGTAGCAATTGTGTGTGTTTTAGAATAGTATCATCCCGAGCAGCTGGAGAACTACTGGCGTCTAAAGTAGTAGAATCTACTCCTATTAAATTAGACCATTGAGTTGTGCAATCCTCAATAGTGGAGTTTAAGTCAAGGCAAAAACCCGGAGGAAGGATAGACCCAACGAGACGAGATCCATGGAACGACGCTAAGAAAGCCGGAATCACCAAATCTATGGCCCGACGAATGCCAAGTTCAAACAAATGAATGGGCAAAGTAGACTGTAGCCAAGTGCTATTACTTAGTGAGCAGTTGAGGATCGATTCGAGGCCAATTTTTAAGACACAATCGTACCTCTGTAATAATGTTTCTTCCCACCAAGATGGAGAACAACGACAAAAATATATTAAATGAGGGATAGAAACAGGTGCACGAAAGAGGTAAAAAGCTGATGGTGTGAATATCAGAGGAAGGCGAGAAAGGAAAAACTCAAGTTTAGAAATCTTCTCGATCAATAGCCTTCCGAAGGCCTCGGTAGAGATTGCGGAGCCAAGAAGAAATGAGGTAGGAGTCAAAAAGTCGAATTCCAGGAGCCACATCGTTGAATCTTGAATAAAATCCGAGGCCAATCTCTGATGATAATTCACAAATGCTGAGTAAAGTTTAAAGAACTTGATCAGGATCGCCCACAATGGTGCCATCGTCCAAATATCATAAGTTAAATTCCGTGGTTGTTGAATTAAAAGCTGATTGTAGAGTAATAGCAAAAAGGGCAGGACCAACTGGATCACCCTGCTAGACGCAGCGTTTAGATGGCATAATTTTATCACCCAGAAAGAGATCACTGGACTGTGAATAACACTGAAAAACATAATGATAGATCGATTGAAAATCTTTTTAATAGCCTGCAGCATAGCGTCGGGATTTAATTCATTGAAGGCGTTGCAGAAATCTAGCTATACGATGGCTTTTGGACCAATATGATGAGAACAAAAGTATATGTCAGCGGCATGAACAGCAGCCTCAGTATGATAAGGAACACACACTCCTAGTTGGTGAGGGGAAAGAAAAGTGGTAATAGAATCACGAATTTCTAAAACATAATTTTTGCTGTCAAACGACGCCAAACATTACCAATCGCTATGGGACGAATTCCACTGCATTTCTTCAGTAATGCAATCAAGGTGACACCGAAAAAAATTTGTCGAATCTCAATAGGTACTTCTTCGGAAGAGATAATATAAATTAAGTCACACAAGGATGTGATAAGCTGATCCTTTAGTACCACCTTCTTGCAAAGTAAAAGATCTTCCAGAATCGATGGACGAAGATCATCCAACCATCTGCGGAACCAGAAGGAAAAGAATGAATGTTCTTCAAGAGTTCAGTGGCGGATACTCGAGGTAATGTGGACGGTGAAAGAGGAGGCTCCGGCATAAAAAGGAACCAGATTGAGATGGATGTTTTTGACGTAAAGCTTTCAAAATATTGGCATCTGGTGTGACCAATGGTGGTGATGTCATCAGAGGTAGGTAAGGGCACCGCTCCACGGACATCCCGTTGATAATCTTGTTTTCAACACTTTTGATGTTAAATGAATTAACAGATGAGCTAGATCTACGAACGTTTGTTACAGGGAAAGGAATGGCATCTCGATCATTATTTAGCCAGCAACGAACTCCTTGATTCACTCAAGTAGTAAGATTAGTCACATGATCAGATTGTTGTGGAACACAAGATACAGCGTAAGGAAAAAGAAAATGTTCATTCAGGCATTTACATCGTTGGTAATGACTCCTTGACTAATTACTGATGGGCGTGGAGGGTGTCTGCCACTCAAGAACGTGCACCTCTAGGAACTCGACGAAGGAGAGGAATAGAAGATTCCAATCTACTTAACAACTTTCTAGCTTCAGTAGGCGAGGGCTCGAGCAAATTTGAATCGTTTTTATAAAGTTAACTAGAAGAAGAATCCGGATGGAGAGGAGAACTTCTGCGTTAGTGGATAAGACATTTGTTCTGCAAGAATCTTGATGAGACTGGTATGTATAGAGAGACCTCTTAAACGTACAAAGTATTTGCCACAACACTGTCATGAAACTTCATTTAAATTCCTAGGTACGTGTATTAATGCTCTACTACTAGTGTTCAACACTGCAAGAAGATGCTACTGGAGTAGTGTTGATTGAGGGAACTCTAGTATTAACAACTGTGTCCACGATTATACCAATGTTGTTGGCCTTCGAAATATCATTAACCTGCAAATTTAAATTGTAAGGAGAATCATTGTGCAATGAGGTGGCAGCAAATAAACGGACATCAAATGGTGATTTGTTCATAACCTTTCCGAACTTACTACATGAATCGTACATAGGAATAGTTTGTACTAAGGATGCGACCTGTTGAAGAATAGTGAATTGAAAATCTGATTATGCAGTTGACATCATTTAAGAAGACTCACAATCCATTCAAGCACAGTATATTTGTTTAAACATTTGAATATTCAAATTATAACCGTTGTTAGACTCCACTTAATTGTTTGAAAATACAATTATCTAGATACAAATATTCTATCACACTACACCACATCAATATGGAGGACACCACAGATTTAAAAAAAACAACCGAATAAGGCTCAATTCACTGGCCTAATACTCAAACCTACTGCCAGTTAATTGGAGTGAAACTGTGAACATTGAGAACACATCACACAAAACCAAACGCTTCAAGAATTTTATAAATTATTTCTGTTTTAAATTGAAAAATTGGATTGTTGTAAATAAAAATATGTAGAATTAATTTTTTAAATCATTATCTGCAGGAGTATTAGTTTCTATTTATATAATAGCATTAGAATTAGTAGTTGTAGTAGTAGTAGTAGTAATGGTGGTGGTGGTAGTAGTAGTAGAAGCTTTATGAGATCTGCTGCATGGGAGCACAGCTTCCGGTGAATCTGGTTACAATAAAGGACAGCAATAATAATAAGCACAGCCTCCCAAAAATCAACAAGTCAAGGGCCGCCACGTGTAAGCGAGCAGTGGTGAATAGCCCAATTAGTGTTACCAGCATATTTTCTTCACTTTGCACCAACGGCCGGGTAATTTTGCTAGTCGAAAATAAAATAAAAAAAAAAATATCATTGGTCCAGGGTAGCACGGAGAATATTAGACTATAGTACACTAAATTCTTCGTTCATGGCCAGACGGGTCCATTCCGGACAACAGTGATGACCGTGATGACGTAAGTTGTCGGAGTTTGCGGGAAACTTATTAATCCAAAGATCCATGTATAACTGAGCGAGCACCTGACAGAGAAATATGAGTAACAATAGCGCTCCTAGTGTCAGGGGAACGCAACACCAAACAAAATCGGTACACTGTACTTCGCGTGGCATGACAGGTTTGGTTCTAACTTGTAAGTCGAATTCGATAAGCATTTTCAAATTTCCCGGTTATATGATAGGCAAATCTCAAACATTACCATATTTCATGGTCAAGTGAAGTCTAGACTGTTTTAGGCATGCTATAATACGCATGACGTTCAATGAGAAACTAAAAGAGCAAGGATAATAGTTTTTTTTTCTTTAAACTGATCCCCATGTTATGTTTCAATGCAAAACGGGCCTCCTGTTAAGTTTTTCCTCCACGGTCATGCATGTCCGTTGCTGCCAAGGTAAGCCATTAGGCCAAAGCTTGTATAATGTCTAATGAAAACTATACGAGTTCTGTCGCTGTGTCGCTTTCTATGTGTAGTAATCCATCATTACGTAATGTGCTTGAATATGGAAAATACAAACAAATTAGATTGAAACAGTGTATAGCAGAACAGCATATGTGCCTGAAAGAGCAAAGAAGGGGAAGTATTTCAAGTCCAATTCAAATTCGAAACTTGTGATTGTAAATCGAGCGGTTTGATTGGGTTAGCTTAACTTACATTAGTTCGTTTAAGTACTTAACGCCTTTAGACCTTCGAAATCAGATCCGAAAAAAAGAGACTGAACATGATTTCTCGTCCATTGGACTATCCAAAGAGCACCTGGATCTAATTTTGAAATGACAACTATAGTTCCATCCCGAGAGACGAATGTCGAGATGCACGCCTACCTTCACATAGATCCCACATTCCTTTCCCAGAATGATGTTCACCAAGGGACGTCATCCCTCGCACTCCTGATAAGCTAAGGAAAAAACTTTAAAGATTATAAGATATATTTAAATATTTGATTTAGAAATTTATTACATATACTAACGTCACTTTCCCCAGTTGAAGTTAAATTTTCACATTGCCAATGTGGAATTTCTTGGGATGGAATAGCATCTGCACGAAGTCCCATCTTTGGAGGTGTGCCAAATAATTCACTTTTTAGGTCTCTCTCATAATCACCCGGCAAGAAGTGCTTCGAACAAATACGAGCATTATTTATATTAATTTTGTCAGCCCGCTTGCACCGAGAAATCCATTCTTGTGGATTTTTTTTTTGAAACCTGTGTTTTAGTATCCTTTCTGTTTTATGTCCATAATTACAACAAAGTGCAACAGTACAACTTGAATTATTCTTATTCATTTTTGAAACATGATGTAGTAATTCCTTTCAGAATTAAGTTAACACCTTACCGTAGATTTTAGGCAAGTATAAAGCTTCCCTCAAAATCTTTTAACTTACGTCATCAACACAATGCAAAGTATGTATATGGGAAAACAATTTTGTTCACTTGTTATCAATGAACCCCCCTGCATGACTGCTAATTCCCCTGTCAAGAGAGACACTGTGATAACATGACTTGCCCTGATTGGCTGCGGTTGTAGTTACCGATTTCCAATGCTAGAATACAGACAGATTTCTCTAAACGGAGACTCTTTGCTTAACGACAGTATCTTCCAGTTGCGTCATACACCATTGAGCCAATATAAATGCTTTAACTATTATTAACATACCTTGGTTCATGGCAGCAAATTGGAGGCTGCGGTATCAAATGCGGACTGTGAGAGATTTTTCTTAAACAATTTCTGTGTGCTGACCAACAATCGAACAATCTGAGCATCGGTCCACTTTTCATTATATACAGCTATGAAAATCCAGCTGAATAATCAAGAAATAAATTCCTTCATAGCTGTACACATGTGAAGAGTTACCTATTAAAATTTTGATGCTTGTTTTCACAAATGTGGAAGAAGTATGTAAAAATCGGGAATAAATAAATACCAGGTGTATGCATAAGTAGTTTCCGGTTTCCTAAGAGATGGCGCCATCGAAAAGTACGCAGCGTATTCATTTGACACATACGTCATTTTGTTCGTCTGACATTAAACTACAAATACAGACAAGTTGAGTCTGCCAAACACTAACGTCTTTGTTTTATCGTTCAGTAATCATGTCGAAGTTTGTGCCTGAAAAAGAACATTTGCGGCACGCATTGCTTTTCTTATTTAATCAAAAGAAAAATGCTGTTGAAAGTCATCGTGTGCTGGTAGAAACATATGGTGAACACGCTCCATCGATTAGAACATGTGAGACATGGTTTCGACATATTAAAAGTGGTGATTTCAATGTGAAAGACAGTGCGCGCTCTGGTAGACCACAAAAGTGCGAAAACGAGCAATTGCAGGTGTTATTGGAGGATGACCCAACTCAAACTCAACAGCAATTGGCAAAAGCATTAAATGTGTCACAAGAAACAATCAGAAGACGTTTACGAGCAATGGGGAAGATCAATAAACTGGGTAAATGGGTCCCACACGATTTGAATGAACGTCAAACGGAAAATCGCAAAGTCACTTGTGAAATGCTGATTCAACGCCACGAAAGAAAATCCTTTTTCTATCGAATTGTGACGGTTGACGAAAAATGGATTTATTTTGAAAACCCGAAGCGGAAAAAATCGTGGCTTTCACCTGGCAAAGCCGGTCCTTCAACACCAAGACCAAAACGCTTCGGCAAGAAGACCATGATTTGTGTCTGGTGGGACCAGAGCGGTATTGTGTATTATGAACTCTTGAAGCCCGGCGAAACCGTTAATGCACAACGCTATCGCCAACAAATGATTAATTTAAATCACGCATTGATCGAAAGACGACCGGAATGGGCCCGAAGATATGGCAAAGTGATTGTGATACACGACAATGCGCCGTCTCACACAGCAAAACCTATGAAAGACACCTTGAAATCGCTTGTATGGGACATCCTTCCGCATCCGCCGTACTCCCCAGACCTGGCGCCATCTGACTATCACCTCTTCGCATCAATGGGGCACGCGCTATCAGGGCAGCACTTCAGCAATTTCGAAGACGTTGAAAAATGGCTCTACGAATGGTTTGTCGCAAAAGAAAAGCAGTTTTTCTGGCATGGTATGCATCAATTACCTGAAATATGGGCGAAATGTGTAGAAGCCGATGGCCAATATTTTGAATAAAACAAAATTAGTTTCTCTCGAAAATTACGTGTTTTGTTTACCACAAAACCCGGCAAAAACGTATGCATACATCTGGTATAATTATTTAATTAGCAGTATTAGTAGATGTTTGTTATTTCAAAGGACGTGCATTTTATCTAGGCTTTTAACAAGATGTATTTCAAAACGTCATTGGAAACAATTATAATTTTGATCAACTCGAGAAATGCGCCCTTGCACTCAAGACATTTTGCCTTGTGCTCACGATTTATTTACCATGTTTATCTACTCGAAAAATGCACCCTATTACCCACGAGTTGCCAGCAATTTTATTTAATAAATTTTAACAACTTCATTCAAGAAATTCTACTGTCCTTAATCATGGCTCAAAATTTCCAGAGCTTCTATCAATTTACCAGACGAATGTCGGGATGGTACCGGAATTAAAGCCCTGGCCACTAGATTCCCAGCACTTCTGACGGACGAATGTTCGCCAATAAGTCAATCCCTCAAACGTGACGCCAAAAGTGCTGGTGCAGTCCATAACAGAGAATTCCAATCAATTCAGTTGAAAATGTGATCTATATGGGATACGTTCGGTTTTCTTAATAAAAAAGCTAGTAGACTAACGAGCCATTTAAAAGTTCTGTTTACCCTCTTTTCACAAAAGATGCTTTTTGTAATTTGATTGAATACTTTGTGCTTAATCTCAATCGCTATTATTCAATACTACAAAAGTACTTACGTCACGCAATTAAGTACAATTTAGTATAGTAAACGTTATGAATGACCTACTTCACCTACCATTAATAGAGAAATACCCCTGGATTCCTCACTATCTACCGTTACGAATTTAGCGTTTAAAGCAATAGCGGTTTATCATAAAGAATTCAATAAAATTCCGGAAAAGTCTTCCTTTTTCCTCTTTTTCTTATATTTCTCGAAGAGAGTTAGAACCTTTCAAATTAATTTGTCTGTTGACCAGGATTTATATATTATTACATCACGAAGTTTGAGTCAACACGTTTAAATTTATTTTTCTAGAAGTTCTTTTCTACTTCTGAAGGAAGGTGGAGTGCTCATAACATTACCAATATTACCTCACCTACCAAATGTGAGCTTATAATATTTGATGATTAGCGGTGGGTAGGAATGTGGGTTCAAACCCCACGGCTGACCATCCTGACTGCGGTTTTCCAGGGGTTCGCTCAGTTTCACCGAAAACACGCCTAGATCGCACCTTAAATAAGACCATGACCGCTACCTTCTACGTCGTCTCCCCTATCCTGTCCTGGCAGTATTTCCTCTCTGCACATTATTTGGGCCAGAGTGAGTAAACCATGTAACATGATTGGCTATCAGGAATATTATGTACATTCGGCCTCTATTTATATCAAACTAATTTTATGTAAAGCATGAATAAAATATCTGTACCTCAGAGCTAGAACCGCGTAAGTCCAACTTTGGTAAAAACGTGATCAAAGCAGTTTTGTACAGCATTCGGAAGGCCTCACATACTGGCTGGTCGATTTGTGTTTCAAACATATTCATAATGTAAGTAAGTCTACTATGTAATTTGTCTATTTAGTTGCTATACGAACGGAAGTTGTTTTTTATTCTTTGTTCTTGAAAACAATTATTTGTAACTTCTAGCTCTCAGAAAGGGATATAACAGTACTTACATACAATTAAGTTTCGGTCCAGAAGGCTTAAAGTCTCAAAAAATCCATTTGGTATTACTATTTTTGCCGAACTCTACACATGATGTGAAACACTTCATTGTTGTGTGATTTGAAGAGTAGTAAAAAAGATAAAGTTTATTTGAAGTGTGGGGATGTCACTGAATTTCCAGGCTGTGTAACAAAATTATAATGAAATTGAAATTTTTTAGTAGTCTGCAGAAGATATTCTAAATAAAGTGCTGAAGATAGCATGAAACTTAACCGATGGTTAAAGATCACAGACAAAAGTCTAAGAAACTTGGTACTATGAAAAACGAATACATTTTAACAATTAAGTTTCATCATAACAAAGTGTATATTGCTTCCCTGCGGTCAGCTTAGTTATTAACCTGGGTGGCAACATTGAAGTCTTAGGAATTGTTTAGTAAAACTTGTACTGCTGTGATTTGCCAACGCAAAGTACCACAGACAACAAACTCTCCTGAGAAATTTAAATTTTGAATTTTACTTAAGGCCTTTTAGCATCATTGACTCAGGTCGGGATGCGTTAGGTAAAGTATCAGGAAAGTATCTGCCAGAGCAGACATTCGCCTGGTGAAACTTTGGAAAACCCTGGAGAAGCTCTGTCAGGATGGTCGACCGTAGGGGATCCGTCAACTTGGAGTGCGGAGTAGTCAAATTCGGATTTTAACTCATGCATTATTTTGTACAAATTTGTACACTTTTCAATTACTTTTGTACACCCGTAGTTTCCCAGAAAATCGACTTTCAAATTCCGCACTCCAAGTTGGCGTTTTAGTGCGGAATCATCAATTTGGGATTTTAACAAGTGGATAGTTTTGTACAAATTTTGTACAGTTTTGTACACCTTTTTAAATTTTTTGTACACCCCTGATTTATCAGAAAATCGACTTTCTAATATTGACCTAAGCGTCAACTTGAAGTGCGAAATCGCTAATTTTGGATTTTAACTTGTGCATAATTTTTCTCATGTTTTGAAAAGTGTTGTACATCCCTTGTTTCTCAGAAAACCGACTTTTAAATTCTGAGACCTTAATTTCACCAATTTTTTTGTATCAATCGTTGATATGAACATCTGCAAAGCAGGAAATATTTTTCGGTGTATATTTCTCAGATTATCATAATGTTAGTAGATTAAACAAAAGCTTTTTTCCTTAGAACATACCTCCGTAAATGGCACGTTTGGTCTTATTTTCATTCAGTTTACCTATTCTATTTTTATCGAGAAGTTCAGATCAGATAATCATTGCTCACGAAGTAAAATAATTTTATCCTCATCACAAGATATGGTGAGATACAGATATGAGATATGAGACACAGAAACAATCTAACAATGTAATTTTTAGAGATAATTAATATAACACATTTGTGAATCAGTTTTATGTATGTTTTATTTATTTTCATATTTACAACATTGCTCTTTCATTTGGATTTTCCTCCTTTCTAGGAATGAACATTTCTGAAACCATAGTAAATTTAAACCAATATAAAATACACACATTTTGAACATATTTTTTAAAAAACGAAACTAACATATATTTGTATTACTTCATTTTTATTACTTTCTTTTCCCTTTTTAGCGTAGCGAATAAAGAAAATGATCTCTTATTGTGCAAAAAAAATATCTTCATGGGTATTATATTGTTATTAATACTATGAAAGACATACACTTGCTTTGATACAATATTCACTTAACTAATATCACACATCAATGCATTCCTTTTATATATAAGCACTTGTTATTTCTGTGTTTTCGTACGTGGTACATCGAAGAAATTCATATCTATTTTGTAAACAGAACTTACATCAAAATGTCTTTAGGTCAATATAAAAGAGATTCTTCTTTGCATAGGTTAATCTTTTGTAAAATACATTAATACCATTTATAAAGACAAACGTATATTTCACACCTTTCAACTATTTCTTGTTTCTTTTCCATACAAAGAACAGCAATGAAAAAATACATTTTCATAACACGTTTTTCACACAATGTGTTGAGACCACATAAATTGTTTAGCACTGAGTTCTTTTAGAATGAAATTAACATCATACACACTTTTTTCACATTATTCATTTCCCCGTTCATCAGATTTTCATATCCTGAACTTCGAGAAACAATATCAATTGTCAATGAAACCAATATGTTCACCATAAAGTATATTGAGATTAATATGAAACGCAG
>JAGDQP010000458.1:0-19333 GCA_022664845.1 Lepisma saccharinum | reverse complement strand
ATGTTCATCATAAAGTATATTGAGATTAATATGAAACGCAGAGACATACTTCCATACAGAGTATAAATACAGTATATTAAAGAGATTTTATGTAAGATACTTGTAGGCTATCATGATTATGTCTTTTTACATTTAAAATATTAAATTTTCATTTACATTTTCAACTGTGTTTGCAAAAATATTAACATAGAAACTTTAGATCACTACAAACTTTTTGAATACAATATTCTTTTGAAGGAATAGTAATGCCTCTTTAACATATATTTTTCATCCCTCGATTTTCTTATTTAGCATGACATTTCTGAAGACGTCTAATGTAACACACTTTTATACACTTCTATTACTTCTCATATGTAGTTTAATCTATGTCTTTGTCTCACATGTAGAGAGAAAAGTGAGAAAACGTTTCCTTGTTATACTTTATTTTTAAGAAAGAATACGACACAGATGAAGATGTTTTATTCAAAACCCGGATTTAGTTAGATTTATTTATACGTTTTATTTTTATTGTCTTAATATTTTATCAGGTGTACACAATTGGATGACATTTTATAACTTCATTTCCTGTGCAATCTTTTTTCTAATGTAATATATCATCATATAGTTCCCACCGTCCGTTGGACCTATATGCATAGGCTTGATAGTGTCCCACACTGTGGACATTTTTCACTTTTGGGTCAATAAATCGCATTGCACCACGAAGATGAAATTCGGATCCGGACACTTCAACTTGTAGAGGGATTTCTTTAAATTGGATTTTACATTCAATTAACATTTTGGGGGATTTTTCAACGATTTCAAGTAGCGAATGAGGCCCAACAATGATTCTTTCGATAGTTCTTGCTCCACTGCATAAGGGATTCGAAGACAGATTTGGGTCCAATATCACATTGGGAAACTGAATGCATGGTTTTGGCATTGTTTGCTCTTCGTTTATTCAGAAAATCTGAGATGGCTGCTGATACTTCCTTGTCAAAATTAGAAGCAGATTTATTGATGGTTATGACTGATTGTTTTATTTCTCTTACTGGAGCTGGATATGAACGTGTTGAACATGTTGTGATTTCTGTTAATTGTCGGAAACTGCTATGTCATTATTGTCGTCATGTGGCTTATATTACTTTCGCAATTTACCGTAACCGTTGAGGCAAGTCCCTGGTTGTTCTTGAAATGAGAACTAAGAAATTCAGTCCGTTTCTGTGAAAGGGGGTCCTCTCAAAGCCACATCTGCAAGATCACACAGGATCAAAATCGAGAAACAAGCACAGGATAAAACAGCCTAAACGCCGAACATATAAAAATACTCCGGACGCTCCCCAGTGAAGCCTCGTCACACTTCACAAACAAAAGGCGCCCCTTTCCCCTAAAGAAGGGTAAGAAGAGAAGAAAGTGGAACTTCACTTTCACGTGAACAAGTGAGTAACACTCGCGAAGAGTCTCCAATGACAGCCAGACTGGAAGCTGGCAAGCTGGACCAACTCAAACAGGTCACTCGAGAGCTATAACACAACTTCACCAGCCGAGGTTATGACCCACGACCACTCAACTGACGAGAAAGATAAGGAATCAGACTATGGAATCTATATTAAAATATTATTTCTTATATCAGGACACACAAGTGCCGAAAGATGCCGAAGAGGGAACACACGATTACCGAAGGACAATAAATCCGAAGCATAGCACAGAGATAGACACAAGTCGAAACGATGGAAAAAGGGGGGGAGACAGAAGGAAAGAATACCCCACCCCATTAGAGAAGAGAATGCACAGAACCCACATCACCGCACAGAAAATGCCAGAGCAGTGCAAACCTCCGTGCACACGGACAACTGACTGGAGACGATAAACTACTGTTTATCCAACATCACATGTAAGTCAGCGAAGTTAACTTTTAAGACTCAAATAAAAGCGATGGCAAAAGATACATCTTGATTTTTTTTATAACAACGAGTACGTAGCACACACACACGCATCAACAATGGACAGCGCACTACAGTAAGATCTGCAGTTGAAAATTGCAGCAATGACATTCATCGTATTCTGGCAAAAAGAGAAGGAGTAGAAGAAATAAAAGTCCTAACATACTACCTATCTGTCATGTCAGGTATTGTCCCCTGGTGTACTAGGCCACTGTAGAAAATATTAAACTCAAACAGCGCTAAAATAAATACATTCATTTGAAAAAAACAACACTAAAGCACTAAAAAAATATTGTAAGTGCACTCACTTTTGGTAAAAGAAAATTAAGCTCAATATAGCACTTGTACTGTACACAACAGTGTTAGTCGCAAAATAATATCAATGTAAATTATTATTGCGATTACATAACTTATACACCAGCTACTCCTACATGTAAGAAATTTTCAATGAAATAGTTAAACCCTTTTTACTCACAGTTTATTTCAATAAGATGACATAAAAGTTAAGATATTGCACACAAAATAACTTTAGGTTTGAATTTCGATAGCGCAGAAATTCAATTTGAAATAAATGAAAATAATAATCTCATACGAAGTTAGAAAATTCACAAACTCTTGAAGAGATACCCCGACATATCATATTTCGGTTTGAAAAAAAAAAGTATATTTTTAGATTTCGCTGTTCTGTCCATAAGAAACTTTCTATCATTCGAAATCGTAGAAATATAATTTAACAAAAAATTATTTCACTTTCACAATTCAAGTCCAGATTCTTGTTTAATAAAATAATATGTAAATGACTGCTTCACATAAAACGATTTCATTCATAGTTACAGAACGCCGAAAATTTTGACCCTTTATAGCAATCTACATACACCGTAAAAGGTAGGTCAGTTCTAAAATCACCTTCTGAACTTCAAACATTAATCACAGCAGGTTACAAGGTTAGCAGAGTGAAGCTCTATGAACCCAACCTGTTTGAACACAGCATAAATTGACATTTATGCACTATTTTCCCATAACAAAATATTTAAAATTTTATGACATGACATTTAGATATTTTATAAGGGTTTTGCGATCTAGTCAGCTCTGGGACTGTTTAAAACTTTACATGAAGACCCCCGAACGGAAACTAAAGCCATCGAAACAGAACACAGTTACTCAACCATTACCGCACATAAAAGGTTTCATGGTGAGCTTAATTTAATATACCTTTCGCAGGAGTAGCTATAGAAAGTAAATAGAATGAGTACTTCAAACATGATTTCACTCAAAATTTATAACGATTAAGTATATGAGGTGAGAAAACGAGATCTGTTGACGAATTTACTGCTTAAATAAATCAAAGGCATCATAGCAATGGACGAGCCATGTCCCCTTACCTAGTTAACACTGCATGATGGCAAAACAACCTTGCACTAAGAAATTTACACGAGCAATATCACACATCATGTACTAAGCTGGTATAGCGAATCAAAACAAAATTTAGATAAGATTAATTTCGTATCAAAAGTCCAAAACCGGGAGAAATAAATATTTAAACACTGAATCTTGAAGATGTCTTCCTTCTCTTAAAACAGACGATCTGGATGAGAAATCAGTCTCCAAGATCCGTCGAACTGGTTAAAGAAGAAGTAATTTCAATATATTTGCACTTAAATTCAGAGAGCGTCATTGGCGCGCTTCTTTTTCATGCACCTACAGCATCCATTTTCTGTAGAACGATACGCCTTCTCTCGCAACAGCTGTAAAACGAAAGCGTAACTCAAAACAACACCAGAACAGATCACGGTTTCCAACAAAATAGACCAACAATTATACCATTTTGGCACACTGAAAGAAAAATCAAAATTATTAGGTATTGAAAAACTGAAAATAAACGAAATGTTAGTTAAGATAATAAGTTTAATAAATATTTTCAAGCAAGGATTCTTCTTGGCGGGAAGATCTGTCAATAATAAGAAAACACATAACTAAGATGAGCTAAGATCCTGGTCCATTTACGGAAGCTGACACTATTATCCAGTCAGAAGATGAGTAATAAAAGGGAGACTGAAGGAAGATACGTCATAAAGTAGTCCAAGATAGAAACCTTGCGCATATACCTTTGCTCGAAACATAAAAAGAAGATCGTCAAGAATATTGATGATAATGAGATCACCACAGTAAAGATCTTTTAACTTTGAAGCTCGATATAGTAAAAATTATAACTAAAATAAATAGAATACAAATGGAACGGAGCTTCAAGACCGTTTAATCTGGTAGATGTGCGAGGTAATATTCCTTGTACTCACTTGTTTTATTACGTTTGCTATTTCCCATTTATCTACCTGGTTATCAATAAATACCTTGTAGTTATTACTGTCACAGTATAATACACAATATATTTGCGTTAGTGCATCGAAAATGCAAGTATTTGTTAGAACCATAACACTATTTCGATCTTTTCTACACTTGAGTTTATTACATTTTTTTTAAAAGATTGATATTGGTACCGTAGTTTCATTCATTCTTAGGTCAATCACAGTCCACTCCATATTTTTTTCCAAGTATGACGATCGAACCCTTTACTTTCTCTTTCTGTCGCTCTGTCGTTTCCAATTCGCACATTCTTGCTCATCTATAATTTCTTGTTTCTCTTCCGGTGTAAGTTTAAAGCAAGAAATACAAGCGAATAAGGGCAGGTCACTGGAATCAACATGGCGGCCATGCAAATATATTCAGATAATACCTTGATAATTACTCTATCT
Organism: Lepisma saccharinum; assembly: GCA_022664845.1. Lineage (NCBI taxonomy): Eukaryota > Metazoa > Arthropoda > Insecta > Zygentoma > Lepismatidae > Lepisma > Lepisma saccharinum. The sequence goes on along the minus strand of JAGDQP010000458.1, from coordinate 14,664 downwards.
TTGTAATGTTTTATAACAATTTGGCCTGTGGAGCTGTAGATAAAATGTGCAATTATTAATTACTTTTATAGCCTAGTAGACTTAGCATATGACACCACGCTCACATGTATCAGGTGACAGGAAATAAGAGCGAAAGTGCATTTATTTCTCTGTTTAAATGTTGGCGAGAACCACAATTTTTCTACTACTCTAACTCCAGCGTCAACATTCAGGGATCAGAGTTTCAAAGTCAATTTCCAGAGAAGCTAGGTGCGTACAAAATTTTTTGAAATGTGTACACAAATGTATAAAATTTGTACAAAATTATCCACTTGTTAAAATCCCAAATTGATGATACCGCACTACAGCGTCAACTTGAAGTGCGGAATTTGAAAGTTGATCTTCTGAGAAACTAGGGGTGTATAAAATTTTTTGAAAGGTGTACAAAAATGTACAAAATTATGCACTAGTTAAAATCCGAATTTGACGATTCCGCACTCCAAGTTGACGGACCCACCGTAAGGTACGAATCAACGTGCATACATATCCGTTGCCGATCAGAAGTCGCGAAATTAACGCCTCATCGACGAGGGCTAGGTACCTGTCCAGCACGCCAAATGCCTAGTAGTCGGGAAATCGTCAGGGGAAGATCGGCGTGGCCCATAAGTAGCGTCTAGTCGTCGGGTCATTTTTCTATCTGCCGTCGGACCATTTTCCGGGCTGCCGTTGGGGTCGGCATAGAGGTTTAACCCCGCCCAAAACCTTGTCAATTTTTTTTTCCAAAATCCGAAGTTGGCCGCGTCTTCGCCGAGCAAATGCAGATGTCGTCTGACTTGCTGAGTGGGTTCTTGACTCACATTTGTGAAGGTTTTAATATCAGAAAATTGGAAATGTATCACTAATGTTCACTCAACCGCTGAGTAAGCAATCAATGACAGCATAGAAATCTGAAACTGTTGGGTATATTAATTAGTTTCACAAATTTGACCGTGCCCAGTAAATTAAAAAAAAAACTCAATAAAATTAATAACTGTCATTCTCATAGTAAGATATATTTAGCTACAGGTATATGTAAGGTGTAAGCTTGAGATGTGAACAAAATATAACCTAAATATTCACAAATATTTACATATGAGGGTAATACAGATCTTACACTTTCTAAAACCATGAATCGCTAATGGTCCAGAGAAAGAAAATGTTACATTTTACTTTTAATTTATTCTGCTTCCGTTTTCTATTTTATACGATCAAAGTCTTCGAAGTACAGTACTGTTCAGGTAGACAAACGCATGACACGAAATAAGTTGAATTGAAAGCAATAAGACAAGATGCTCTATTATTGTAAAAACGGGCAAGTTTACTATGCATTAGTGAACGCTGAAGATGCTAATTTATTATTTACTTCTTTTACACAAGATTTTCCTTTTTCAAAACCCTGAAAATCCGTACATTTCAACTTTCACTTCGTAACTTTTCTTATAAGCGTCAGAGGGTAGCTTTTCAAGCTCATACAAAGACAGACTATTTTGCTGATCTATTGAAATAGTGTAGCTCATTGTATCTGCTATTGACACCGTACTTTTGTTCGTAGATTTTATTTTCATGATCAATGAAACACTTCCAATTAAGATGGAAAGATAATTTAACAGAGTTGTTTCATCTTCCTTAATCCTAGTTTTGCAAGAAAAACTAACAGGCGATAGAAAAAAGTCAAAACATAAATATCAGTTCAAAATTCCTGCAACAATTTTCAAGTTATGCGTAGTTTTCTTGCGACAACTTTGATTTACATGTTTGTAAGTAATACGTTGAAACAAAAATATGTCAGTTCGACTCTGCAAACACACCATGACATTGCTTTCATTTATGATAAATGAAACACAGGGTAGGTTTTCTGGCAAGATGGCGGTGAACTAGGAGAAAGCTGCTGAAATCTCCTGTGCATTTTTTACAATATTCCAAAGTTTTTCGACCTTTCCTTCAAGAAAATTTACTCAGTAGTGTTATAAAGTGTTGCAGTGTTTTTTTTATATAATAGGTTTACATCATGAGAATTCAAAATTAACTGTGATAAGAATTTTGTAGAATGTGTTTCGTCATGATCAAGTCTTAGCCACATGACGCCTAACAGGTCTTCTACTTATTTAAACAATTTTAAGTATAGGTTTACTACAATCATAATTCAACCTTATGACCAGGCAGAATGAAGCTTAGGAACAGTACTCGAATATCTATAAAAAGATGCATGTTTACATTATAATTATGAGCTTCTTAATTAAAACCACAAGGCCAATTCTCCTTAGTGATATTTTCCATAGGTTCAATTATTGAAACTTCAGTGTAGGTAAACAGAGAAAAGCTCCTACTTCAATAATGACTCAAATTTTTCTTAAAGAAATGCTAACAATAACTTCATTATAACGTGCAGGCTCCAGCAACATTTTGGGATATACATAAACATTATATTTCCTAATACACATATATTGTTTGATCTGCAGCACAAGCATCAGCTTTTGGTAAACTGGGCTCAAATAAAAGGAAGCATTTACAGCATCTCACTAAAGTGTTTCCTATGACGTGCTCTGCAATCTGCGGATAGTAAGGCCTGCGACAAATCCTTAAAACGAAGATGAGCTCTTTTTATTGAGAGTTAGTGTCCCCCGTGGGATTGTTAATTCACGTTTTCCTTCCATTCCATGGAGAAAACATAATTTGAAGAGGACCTCAAGAATTTCGGTTCTAGTTTCTTTCTGTTGGTAGATCTTTAGTTTTCCGAATTAACCTTTTTGTTTTTAAATCTGTGTTGCGTCACCGGCGAGACGAGATTTAGGCTGTCTCGTCTCGAAAATATCTTGTCCAGAGAGTGTCTCGTCTCGAAAAGATGTATACTTTGCATTACGAGGGTTCTGTCTCGTCTCGTAGCAACACTAAACCTGCGGTGGGTATCCTGAATGCAAAGCATATCTTGTAAGCTACGCATTGTGACGGCCCTCGTACTTGGCGAGTGCCATATGTTGTAAATTAATTGGTTGCCTATGTCCCTCTCGAAATTTTGTATAAATTTACCCTTTCGGCAAATCTTAAAATATATTGTTAGATTAATAAAATATTTTGTCAAAATTATGGGTGAAGGTTTTCCATACTAAAGATTTTGTAGATATATCTAAAAGTAAAGAAAATTAACATTCAGAGATTTCGGACAAACTTATTCTTTAGACAATATGAATTCAAAATTATATATGTGTGTATAGAAAACCGTATTACATGGCGCAAAGACTAAATAACTAGTTGGCGCCAAAACTACTTACACGTAAAGAGACAATAATTAAGAAATATTAAAATATTAAATAATTGTATAATTAATATGGAAACTTTTGATGTAAATTATCATTTTCTAAATTATTTCTTAATGCAAAATGCGTGTAATAAAACTATTTTGGTTTGGCGGAAGCCTTCTTACCGCCATGAGAGCAGGCCTTCATCTTCAGTATCTAAGTCTTTTCTCTTGGGTTCTGGCTCAAGTAATAAATAGGTGCTCAAGTGAACCTATTGTTTTATTTCAGGTATTCCTTTTACCCTGGGATTTAGATAGCTTTAGTTTATGGGTCAGCACATAAAAGTCACTTTCGGTCGGCTGTATACCCAAGTTGCATGCTTATTAGGAAAGGAAAGGGTTCTCCCATTTACTAACTTGTATTTGCCTTACAGGAGGACCCATTTACTTTCAAATCCCAAGCATAGCCGGAGCAATTTGATATAGAGTACCTCGGGGTCACATACCATTTCAGCTTACCAGGTGTATAAGCTTAAATCCGCTGTTTGCCAATAGATGGCGTTCGTGAGCGTATGAAGCTACTATGAGCACGCCAGACCTATTTTGTGGATGAGTTGGACCTCTGGCAACACGAATCAGTGCACATAATCAGCAAGTGCAGACAACAACACACAATGTTCCGTTGGTAAGCATGGCTAGTTTTGTGCCAGAAAAAGAGCATATGCGGGAAGTCTGCTTTTCTGCTTCCATTCGAAAAAATCGGCTGCCGACGCGCATCGAATGCTTGTGGAGGCCTATGGTGACAGTGGTTTATCGGAAACAAAGTGCCGAGATTGGTTTCGTCGATTCAAAGACGGCAATTTTGACCTGAGTGACAAGAAGCGTGAAAATCGACCCAGGAAGTTTAAGGACCATACCTGATCGATACCCAAACGCAAGGATCAGGGGCTGCTGGACGAGGACGATACCCAATCGCAACAACTGCTTGCCGAGCAATTGGGCGTTACTCAAGCAGCCATTTTCATGCGTCTACGTGCCATGGGAAAGGTTCAGAAGATCGGAAAATGGGTGCCGCATGAATTGACCGATCGGCAGCTAGAGAGACGTCAACACACATGCGAAATGTTGCTTGCCAGACAAAGAAGAAAGTCGTTCCTGCATCGGATTGTGACGGGCGATGAAAAGTGGATATATTTCGCGAATCCAAAACGCCAGAAATCATGGGTTGATCCCAGCCAACCATCAACATCTTCCTCGAGACCAAATCGCTTCAGACGGAAGACGATGATATGTGTTTGGGGGAATCAACAGGGTATCGTCTACTTTGAGCTGTTGCCACCGGGTCAAACTGTCAATGCCCACAACTACCACCAACAACTGATCAATGTGCACCGTGCTCTGTGTGAAAAAAGGTCGGAGTATCAACAAAGACATGACAAGCTGACATTCCTCCACGACAACGCCCCATCACACACGTCAAAAGTGATCCGAAACTACTTTGAGACAATTAAGTGGGAGGTGGTACCTCATCCCGCTTATTCACCAGACCTGGCCCCTACAGACTACCATCTGTTTGCGTCGATGGGCCACGCCCTCGCTGAGCAGCACTTCGATTCGTATGCAGACGTCCGAAAATGGTTTGATGAGTGGTTTGCCTTGAAAGAGCAGGACATTTTTGGCGTGGTATCCACAAATTGCCCGAGAGGTGGGCAAAATGTGTAGCTAGCGAGGGGAAATACTTTAAATAACTTTCTTTGTGCTTTCTATGAACACACCATGTGTTTTGCTGACTACAAAACAGTGTATTTAATCTTATACACCTGGTATACTTTTCTATGCAAAGCATGGGAATTCGTGCCACTTTAAGTGATCATAATGAAGACAGCTATCACGTGAATGCTAAAATGATACCGAAACAAAGGCTCACTATTCGTTTTTTCAAAGAGTGATCGACTCACAAGTGAAACGTCCATGGCCCTGGTTGACCATCCCTTTCCTAAAATAGTAAATATAAGGAAACGTAAGCTAGGAATGGTTTGGATTTGAACCGAGAATAATATATTCTTCGCTTTGTGCCTCTCCAATCCGTACTACAAGCGAATTTGTATTCACTCTGGGTCGGAAATGATTTTCAAAATTCTCTTTGTAGAGAAATAAATGATTATTTAGAGGAAACTTTAAATTATGACACGGGAAACAAAAATCAGATTTAGGTATGAATGAGGTCGCAGTGTTAAAGCCTTGTTATCGCATTCTCTTCGCCTTGTTCTCACAGATCGGCACTGCCGGCGAATATTCCTGTTGCCTTAAACAAGTTGAATGTTATAATGTGACAGGTTGTAGTTATTACGAACCAGTACAAGTAAATTAGTGCGCTTCGGGCAATTTTATGCAACTATAATTTTTGCTAAAACTTTAAATCTAGTTACAAGCATACGAAACTTCAAATTGAACCTTGAGTGTATGAAATTGTCTTTTCTTGAAATGAAACACTCGATTTTGCATGCAGAGAAAATATTTTCTAAAAGGTACTATGACAACTATAAATTGTTGTCGGATTTGTTGGTTAATATACTTTACATACTTGGTCACAATCATATGATTTTTATTAGATTGATAGTCTCAAATTGTTTCAATATATTCTATCTTCGTCCAGTAAAAAAAAAAATACAATATAAAAACGGTTCAAAGTATCATTATGTTGACATTGAATATATTGGCACGATAGTATATACAGTTCCTCTTTAATACTTTTACTATAGGAAAGGGAGAAATGAATCCCAAGCAATCAAAGTAGAAGTCACGTCCATGTTCGTTGAAATAGATGTCAATTTAATAACTAAGACTGACATAAACTGTAAATTTGTGTTGGTAGGGAATTGCTACGAGACTATTAGAATAAAATCAATAACCAAAATAGTATTTTGATAGTTAAATCCTTGTTTGTTAATGTAATATAAATTACAACCAAGCACAGGATACCACTGTATAATACTTTATACAAAAATAATATTTGAAATAATGAAATAGAGCAGGGATTCTCAAACTTAAGGTTGGTGTATCACTAAACCGAAATTCATGCTTTCGCCGTGCTGGCCAACCTGGCTAAGGTTTCCCCTGGTTTCTCTCGACCACACCAGGCAAATGTTGGTTAGTACCTTGAATAATAGAATGAAAGGATTTAACAATCAGCTATGGGAACACATTGTAATTCGTCCACCTACTAAAATTGTTATTCGTCCACCTACTAAAATTGTAATTCGGAAGGTACGACATCAAAATGGTGGTCAGTTTTGTGTTTCTTATACCATAAGTAGGTCACAAGTTCGATGGTGAAATATATACTTTCAAAATATAGGCTTTGTCCCTCCGAAATTTCAGGTTAGCCCACCCTGCTAAAAACCAATAATGGATTCGGATTCATCGCCCCTCAAACCATAAAACGAAGTTGGTCTGGTCTGCCTGGTTACCCATAAATGAAAAAAATAGAGGGGAAAATGCCATCACAAGTCGGTGAATTTAACTCTCAAATAAGAAGATAACTTTGGAGAATACAACTAGTGTCTTGAACAGTATGCGTCGGAGATTTCAACTTTCCTTATCACAGCAACCGCGGAGATTTCAACAGATGGGTTAACAGTAACTCGTAAAGATGGGGTTTTAGGCGGCTTCCGCTTATTTCAACGGGGGAATTGAACGGTATCCCCGGTGAATTCAACCGGATGGCTCAATCGGTGATTCAGTAGCATGTTGTAGAATCGGGAAAATTTCGGGCGATAGGATGCCGGGAGCTCATACAAAAAGGGAATTAAAGAAGAAGGGCACTATCAAGAAGGGTAGAGAAGAGTGAGACAGAGAAGCATGTTTCAGCAAACGAGGTACTTGCTGCTGATCATACAGGGATGTGATGGAGAAAACAAAAAGGCGAAAGAAAGTGCAACAACAGCACAAACAGCCAAAGCAAAAACAACACGAGAAGTGAAAACCCGTAAATGAAGAGGACGATGGCCGATAAAAGATGAGAGAATGGTAAACTGCAGAACAGATAGAATAAATTAATAGTGGCCATGAATAAACCGCCATTGAATACCAAAAGTTATCAAATTCACATAACTTTTCTAGACAAAATATTGGATGCAAAAGGAGATCGAAATAATTAAATCTCAAGTCATGAGACTGGTTATTTAATTTTCCTTTCTGGAAGGAAAACAATTGGAGAAACAAAGGGAAGTTTAAGAATTGAAACAAAGTGAGTACGTTCTGAAAACATTCTCGAAGCAAAAGCTAAGTAAGAAGAACTTACGTCAAGAGAATGGGAGAGGAAAAAATAATAAAACTGAAAATGGGAACTGAGCAAATAAATGAACTAGAAATAACAACAGAAAATACCCTAGGATAAAATGAGCAACTCAAAATAAAAATTAATGCGCTGGAGACACAACTAATTGAGGGCGGGATATGCATGAGATTGTAGATAGCAACTTAAAGCGACATGTAGAGGGCAAAAAAGAGCGTTATTTCAGAAAGTCGTGTAAGCAACGTGTGGGGGAACTAGGAGGGCAAGTGGAGGAACTGTTGAAAACAAAATCAATTGAGCCAGGACCAAGTTTTGTCTCGGTTCTCAGAGGAGAACAAATGCAAATACATGCAAAAAGAAGAAAGATCAAAGATATAATGAGTTAACAAAAGCTGAAGCTAAAAAGCACGATAAAAATGAGTTTTATGGGCAGTAATGGCACTATGGCTTACGCCCGTGTCCAAAAGTTGAAGATATTCATAAACCAAAATAGGTGAACATACTCTCAGAGCTCAGAACCAATTGGCAACAGGCAGTTGACCCCGTCAAAGAACAAATTAGACTAATCTTTCCACAGCAAAAACACATTGATTGTGCAAACAGAAACGGGAGCATATATGAAAAAATCGAATAAGGAAGAATAATTTTAAATGCGCACCTTACAAGAAGAAAAATTCGCTAGTTGTCCTTTGCAATGTATCAGCAGACATGAAATAATTCTGGAATTAAATCTAGAAACATATAGTATTGAAGAAGCGAGAAAGTCATGCGCCGGAATGATCAAGGGAACCTCGCGCCTCCCAGGGCACCTGCGAGTCGTTGGCCTAAAGCCTTAGAACGCACGGCTACCCGGTCGGCAACAAGTCGCTATCTTGCGAAATAATTTAATTTGAATATCAAGCATTGTAGTAGTCCTATCGAGATGGTGTCAAGAAAGTATAGCTCAGAATGGCAACGGGAGCCTTATGTTAAAAAAGAAAACGTGTGATGTCACACACTTTCTGGCCGCTATATTTAGAAATGTTCACATTTGCATATTTCGGAATTTAATGGTCGTATCAATATAGAATAAACGATGTCTTGCTCATAATTGCACCCGAAAAAGTAATTCCAATCAGAATGAGAAAAAAATATGACGTCACAAAGTACATTCCGGTTTCTTGAAAAAAAAACTCAACTGGTAAAGCTTTGAGGGATAAGACGGGATAGATGAATTGTAATTAGTCTAGGAGGCATTAAAGAACTCTTTATTATTTACAAAATTAGGATTAGTAATATACCTTCAAAATTCTAATTGATATGTTTCTTCATATCTCGTCGTCTTTATTGAACATTTATCAACAAATATATATCGCATTATTACTTGACTGAATTATGACTTTATTATAGATTTAATGGAAATTATGTTTAAATTATTAAAACCTAGATTATTGCTGTGGGCAGAAAGAGTTCAATAGTTGGAATATGCCTAAATATTCTCTGTTTAGTTTTTTTCAAAATTTCAGAACAATGTCAACAGTTTTGTTTTAAGTATTATTAAGAAGAGTAATGGTGTTGTACTTTCATTCGGATTTCTCAAAAGTAAGTTAGGGAATCGTAATATTGAGATGGTTGTTGATTATCTGATATAGAAGAAATAGTACAGATTACTCCGTGCACAAGCTGCGCTCCAATATAATTAGTAATAAGATTACGTATAATGTACTATGACAATAAATAGATGGAGTTTAGATACCTAGAACCAGGTTGAGTTTATTAAGTGAAGTATTTAGATTTGATTGAAGCTACTTCTGATAATATATTTCGGGCTTTTAATACGCACTGCACTAACACAGTTTGACAGAAATACGGAGCAATGCTGTTGACTTCAATGTTTGATCCTTTAAGGAACAGATAGATGACATCACACTTATTTAGAACATTACGATAATTTTTGTTTAGCACATGAAATCAAAGGAGAAAAAAAGGTCGTATCAGTGTTGAGTGCACAGACATATCGCGTACTAAAAGATGTTTATGGTCCAGATAATCTAGTAAGTAAAGAATAAGACTTTTTGGTTGAACTTGTCGTTCATCATGCCACAAAAAAGAATAAAATATTAGAGAGATTTATATTTCACACACTAAAACAGTCCCAGTTACAACCAATACAAGACTACATAGTTGCATTGAAAAGACAAGCTATGGTATGTGACTACAGAACTTTATTCGAAGAGATGATTTGCGATCAAATTGTTGTAGGAATAAATAAAGACAATATAAGAAAACGATTTCTAGCAGATCCAATTTGACTCTGGGCAAGGCGGTGGAATTGTTATCAATCGAGGAGTAAGAACAACGGGACCCTGAAGCTATGAGATATGATAGAATACACTCTGATAGGGTTTACAAAATTGAATCAAAAAGGGTTAATTCCAGGGGTTGGAAGTATCCTAATGTCAATACCAAGGTTAAGTTTCAAAATAACGAAAAAATGAAGCAGCCTATAAGATTGTGCTATAAGTGTGGACAAAAACATATAATCGGACAATGTAGCGCAAGTGCTGCCATCTGCTGGGCGTGCAATAAACGAGGTCATTTGAGTGCTGTTTGCAGACAGAAACAAATTATTTTATCAGATGACAGACCAACGTAATACTAGTTTATTTGACACTGCAGAGCAATATGTTGCAGCAAGATTGAATGCTATTTGTGTTGATGACCTTATGTGGATTGAACATTCGGTGGACTTCAAACGAACACAATTATCCTGTTTTCGTCGAGATCCAGATTAATAATCATGTATTAAGAACGGCGATAGATACAGATACATGTGTAACCTCATGGATATTGTACTATCATGGCCAAAATTATGTTCACATGACTTTGTTATACACGATTTTTCTCTAAGCCTACAAGATAGGCCACCCAACTAACGTAGAGTGGGCGGTGTGTGATTCTGAGAGTGTGTGCGTGAACGAGCAAGGGTTGGAATTTTCTTTTCTTTAACAGAAAACATTATCACATGTCTTGGATTCTGAAAAAACTATTTATGATCTCTTGTAGTATGTAGCAAATAATGAAAAAACTTAAGAGAGTCCCATTTAAAAAAACAAAAGAGGAAACGTAATACAATTTTTACATTAGATGAACCACTGGTTCAAATTTACTGAAAAGTGTAATTTAAATTGTCCAGTAGAAAAGATTATTACCGAACATGGATAAACGAAAAAGAACGTTGAAACCTATGGTTACTAGGTATTTCTTAATGAATCGAATATTCCATAGAACATTAATGTCATGCACTAAAGACAAGAGAAAACATATTTCTATCAGTACTTAAAAATGGGGAACGATATTTATGTTTTATAATTTTTGATAATATGTTGTTATTTACGTTTATCATTTACAAAGAACATGTTAGTTGCAAAATACACAAAATATGTTATGTGCCAAGTTATAAGTTATAGTAAATATAATTTCTATCTCTCTCTGTCTCTCTCTCTCTCTCTCTCTCTATCTATCTATCTATCTACACACTCACTCACATAATATATATTCGGGGAGAGGCCTCATCCACTAGTGGATTGAATATGGCTGTGATTTATGTGTATACATATATGATCAACAGATACAGATAAAAGAATGAATCATTGAGCATCATATGGAGAATATCTGAGATAAATTAAGATCTTTGTCTTTCCAGAAAAATATTTGTGTGTGTGTGTGCGTATGATAAACGTAGATATGAGTATGTTTTGTTCCAAACGGCCACCACATCTTACTTTGTAGAGCGTTGGTTTCGTATTCGGGAGATCCTCGGTTCAGTTCCAGCGGACGACTGTCCTGACTTAGGTTTACCCAGTGTTTTCCTCAGCCACACCAGGCATATACCGGGATGATACCTTCAATTTACGATCTGGCAGACCCCTCAAAACACAAAACCTTAACTCGGAGTGATCCATCGGTGCCAAAAAGCTATAAATAAGATGTAAACCCAACGATAATATATAAACCTGTCGCTCTGTTAATCGGCATATTGCTTTTTAGCGCCGTGTAGGTGGATCGACGTGGAGATCGAGATGGATCGAATGGCCGTAGCTCAGTTGCTATAGCGTTGGCTTAGCAATCGATAGGTTTCCTTTATCCTTACTGAGGTGATGCCAGGCTATTTTCCTCACGACACGAATAAACTAATGTTTATAATAATCTGCAAAAATAGAATAAACACACTCACTTACATAATGACAGAGAGCGTGTGTAGGAGAAGGAAGGAGTAAGAGAGAAAGAGAAAAAAAGGAATTGACGAAGTCATCGAAAGAAAGAGAAGGATAGAGAAAGATCAATGAAAACCTTGAAACTAGATTGATTTATTATTATCCTAAACAACAAACGCAAACACACGGTTTACTTTCTGATTCAACCTTTCTGAGGTTGAGGCTGAATTTCACACTTAACGGTGTAGATCACCCCCGCCATCTTGGTATGCATTTTCCATTGATTTACATGGGAATTGTTTTACTTGTCTTATGTCTTTCAGGAGCATACTTTTAACTTCTGTTTTCGCCCAGTTTATCGTCATGTTCTCTTTGACTCATGCTATTTTATAGAAATGCAATATTTTACACACGAACTGTATAATTTCCCGTTAACATATTGTGATTTATATAGCAAACTATTAATAATACATTATACTTATATATTTGAAGAGACTTCATAAACCAAAACTATACTCGGGTCAAAATAACCAAGATAAATTTTGTGAAAGCAGAACTTTCAGAAAGCAGAATATTCTACTTCCGAGAGGTATAAAATGAGTAAAATAATTCCCGTGTAAATCAATGGAAGGGTCATACCACGATGGCGGGGGTGATCTACACCGTTAAAGTTAAGGTTGCATGAAAGCGAGGACAAAATTGAATATTAATGACGTTGAGGATCTAAGGGTGAGGATATGGAAATTAAGCCAGTCCTGATGAGGCTGAATACCAATTATACACGTGCCAATGAAAATACGTCATAACTAGAACTCCGGCTATTCGAAATCTTCTGGCATACTATATCATATATTCGCATATTTGAATACTTCTTGGTAGGAGTAGTTCGGAGCCCACTTTACCAAGAACTGTAGGTTCTGTCCTTAGAAGCTTTCCAGCTCATTTAGAATGTTAATATGAAACAAACAATTAAGCCGGGGTAAAGCATGGCGTGGTGCTTTGCATAATTTTCTTTCGAAGAAAATTATGCAGAATCGAAGAATCTTTCGAAGACATTGCAGAAACTTTATACAAAGCAAACTCGCACCTGGCAGTGCAAATTTACGCACGCCAATCCTCCTTCGAAAAAACTGTATAACGTCTGTCCTACGCCACTTGTTCAATACTTAGATTGAGGCAACCTGGACGCTCGCTTACCCCCCTCCCTTCCCCCGTTGTCTTTATTAACAAACAATATCGCTAAACACTTGCCATACTCCAACGACCAGGAAAGCTCAAATACACAGGGAAAATGAACAAGAGTAAAGTAGCTATCTACTTGTGTTGTTGCTGCATCTTTCTCTTCAAGCCCCATTTTACAACAGTGTGTCGAAAGTAGAGAGAAGTTTCAGATTAACTGCACGTGTATCAAAATATTCTTTTGCAAGCGATACAGTATACAAGTCCTTGTTCTTTTAAACATTTCCAGCCGTATTCAGAGACGTTTTTTGAAGCGACTAAAGCTGTACTAACGAGTGACTAATAGCTGACAAGGTAAAGTCGTATTCGAAAAATGAATTTTGTGCGCTAGTAGTGCCTTAAGTTAATAACATACCAGTCGCATGCTTAACGTTAAACAAGGGGAAGCTCTAGTTTTGCGTTGTGCTAATGACCTACTCGGAACCTTTGAGGAAAGAAAACAAGGAAAAAAGATAAATATTCGTAATTTCTTGGCGAAAAAGTGAATATATTTTCCTGCACAACACATTTCAATAAATTACACCAAAACCACCTTTTTAACTATTACACTAATACAAAAATGATTCAAACAGGTGGAACACATACTCATTTTGTAATGCAACTAAAAATACGTGTTGAAGTGTGTCGTTCCATCTGTTGGCTTTGTGGCGCACTTGGTTAAGATACGTTAATTTTAATTATTTTGATTTTTAGGGTTGGTGGTTCGAGCCCCGTTGAAGGAATTAGATTTTTTTTTTTTTGGAAGTGCCTAGAGCAACGACGGTTTAACATCGAGGGTTAATTTACTAGAGCAACGACGGGACGGAACGGCACAAAACAGTAATTTTGCGCATTCCCACCGCTAACGGGGCATTTCCCATGCCTTGATACTAAGCAATGTTCAACTGAATGGACAAGAGTATAAATAGAAAGACAGATTCGACATCGCGTCAATAAAGCAACTTCTTAGCATTAGATATACATTGAGTCGGACGTTCTTTTCTGTATGGGATACAGGGATTCTTCCAGACATTCGTTAATGGGGTGTCGTCCTGTAAATCGAAGAGCACCCACACCAACTTAAATGGGGCTGCACGGTTAAATTTACGCTGACCAAAGCGTGGGGAAATAATTTTACATCTTTAAATTTCCAATACTATTAACAATATGACTTAGGTTGTATGGTATCGTCAAATATTTTGAATATGCTATATCCACAAATACATATTCCTAAATTGTGCAGTGGTGGTGCAGGAGATTCCTAGAAATTATCTGAAATAAAAGTGGGTCGAAATAAAAATGAATGGGATTACTTTCAAGCAAGTAGAAATAATTTCTTGGCACCAGGCGATATCTCAAACTAGTTTCCTTTACGAGTTTCTTTTTCATAAAATGATATGTGGTTGCACATTAAACAGTTTTAGAATCGCATACATTTCAACCATAAATTGGTATATTTATCAGCAAAAGAGACTATCATTGACGGATTCGTGGAGATGATTAGGCCTATCATCTATACTTATGCAGAAAATTGTCTTACGTGTGCCTATTTTGACTCACTAATTACTCAAGGTCAATGTCCGGAAATCACCAAATTTGCTTGAGAATTTGAAATTTGAATTTTTATTTACGGCCTTTAGGCATCTAAGGTTCAGGCCAGGATAGGGGAGGACAAAGGATTCCAGAAGGAATAGGCCAGA